>UESW01004791.1:57142-225967 GCA_900491605.1 Calamus simplicifolius | reverse complement strand
AAGAGAAGCAAAGAAGCCAAGCCTGCATTCAAGCTTATTTAATCAGGCTTTTCTAAACCTAAGCTTTATTTTGATTATTCTGCTCTAGAGGAGCTGTTTGTATTTAAACTCGAATTTATTTTCTTGTGTACTGATTCAAGTGGATTGAATCAGTGGAGGTAGTTATACCTCGTGGTAAGCTTGGGATAGCTTACGTTTTGGGTTCGTTGTGACCCCGTTAAAACAACGAGTTGGGTTTTGTGCTGGTAAGCCCGTGTAAAACCGGCTGGGTTCGTTGTGCGCCCGTGAAAACAACAAGTTTGAGTTGTGAGCTTGGAAAACAACTCGGCTATAATCTAGGGAGATTATAGTGTGGACCCAAGTGAATCTTGGGAGTGGACGTAGGTGCTGGTTGCGCCGAACCACTATAAAACCTTGTGTTTGCCGTGCTCATTTGTCTCTTACTCTATCTCTCTTATATTTCTGTTTGTGCATTGCTTCTTAATTAATTTCTCTCACTTGCACATCTTGAGTAAATCTGTTTAAAACATTTCAAAAAGTCTTAAATTTTTAAGAACTCAATTCACCCCTCCTCTTGGGTTGCCATCTGGGCCAACACTATCATCTTTTACAACACTACCCCCCGCTATATCTCCCTTAAAAGGGATTACATCATCTAATTCTCCCCCTCCCCTTGGCCTCTTAGAAGATGATGCTCCTCCATGGGAAATCATGCCCACCATCCGCTCTGTTGGGGTGTTATCGATGTTGGCTTGAGCGGGAGGAGGTCCCATTAAAGTTGGTACGGGAGGAGCCTCTTTCTTCTGGATGTACTTCCCAAGGTATCCTCTCTGGATGAGTTCTTCGATGGCTTGCTTCAAATTTCGACATTCTTCAGTGTCATGGCCATAATCTCTATGGAAACGGCAATAACGACTCCTGTCGCGCGCAACGCTCTTCTTCAACGGGGGTGGACGCCGTAAATAAGGCTCGTTTTTAATTTCCATAAGGATATGAGCCCGGAACGCTAGGAGGGGTGTAAGATGGTCTTCTCTGGGGGCCAAGCTCTTGCGGCGGTCAGTCGGTCGGTGCGAAGGTTCGGACTTCTTGGGAGGGGGCCCGCTCAACTCTGGGCGAGCAGGTCTCTTGCCAGTCCTCTCCTGCGCACCTCTCCTTAATGAATCAGCTTCGTCGGCGCGGATGTACTTCTGCGCGCGGCTCAAGAGGTCAGCATAAAAGCAAGGAGGTCTCTTGTCCAGAGAATAGGTAAAATGGGAGGGACGGAGCCCCCGCTTTAAAGCCAGCATGGCCACCGCATCATCAAGATGATAGACTTCTAGGGCCGCCACCTTGAAACATGTTATAAAGTCTTTCAGAGGTTCTCCTTCTTTCTACTGCATGGAGAACAAGCTGTCTGCTACTCGAGGAATCTTCCGGCAAGCGTCGAAATGAGCCAAGAAAGACCTCTCCAGTTGTCGAAAAGAATCAATACTACGCGAAGGCAGACGAGAGTACCAAACACGGGCCGCCTTACGGAGGGTGGCCGGGAAGGCAATGCACAGGAGGGCATCAGTCGCTCCTTGGACTTACATAATGGCTTTATAGCTCTCCAGATGATCCAGGGGATCAGTGGTGCCGTCATAGGGGTCCAGTTGGGGGAACCGAAATCTCCTTGGAATAGGTTCCTCCATAACTCGCCGAGTAAGAGGAGAGCGGGTATCATAATCTAACCCTAGCTGATTGTTAATTCTTTGACTAAGCTCCTCCAACCTTCGATCTTGCTCATCAAGGCGTCTCTCCATCTGATCAGCCATATGTCCCCCAGCTGGCTCAGGGGAATAAGATGCGGACCGACGACGCCACCGACGGTGCTCCGCATAAGGCTCCTTCCCCCGCCGCCGCCCAGCAGGTGGGCTGCTTGGGGAACGGGTGAGAGAGCGCGAACCGCCCCGGAAACTTTGAGAGTGAAGCCCTCCTGAGGAATAGGGGCGGAGAGGCTTTGTCGGAGGGGATCTCCCTCGAGCTGATTGTCGGCTGACAGGAGTAGCCGATCTGGGCAACAGAGGTGGCTCGAGCCGTTGCCGGGCTCCTCTAGAATGCTGTTCCTGCATCTGCTGAACCATCCCAACGAGGGTTTGAACTTGCTGGGTAAGGATCACCAATGGGTCCTGAGGAATAGCTGGAGCCGGCAGTGGTGAGGAAGAAACCAGAGGGTTTGACTTCACTGGCTCGGAAGAGCCAAGAGTCTTGCGACCATGGTTGGGAGCAAGAGATGCCCCCCAGACCAATCAGAGGGATCCTCTTCCAGAGATCTAGAGCTCATATTCGTAGAACAAGAGTTACTCGCCGCTGCGACCGTCCCCTTCCTGGCGCGCCAATCTGTTGATGCTGAATCACCAGTCCAGTTTTCTTTGTTATGAGAACTCCTAATGAAGG
Organism: Calamus simplicifolius; assembly: GCA_900491605.1. Taxonomy (NCBI): domain Eukaryota; kingdom Viridiplantae; phylum Streptophyta; class Magnoliopsida; order Arecales; family Arecaceae; genus Calamus; species Calamus simplicifolius. The sequence continues at coordinate 223,552 of UESW01004791.1, read as the reverse complement.
AAGAGAGAGCCCCCCCTCAGAACCCCCTTCCCTTTCTCTTATATCTTTCGAGCCTTTCCCCCAAAATGTTCTTTTCTCCTTTTCATCATCATATCGTCAGCATCGAGTCATTTTTTTTTTTCTTTTTTCTGGCTAGAAAGTCAACGTGTAAGATAAAAGTTAGCTTCAGACGAGAGCGTGCCACGTGGTTATTTATCGATAATTATTAGCAAAGGTATTAAGAAACTTGCTCCGAAAGCTAAGGATTTTCATGATGATCTCGGTTTTCCCAAGGGAATGTCAGGGTTAGTGGGAATGTCAGAGTCAGAGAAGAGTTATCTGGCCCTAAAACAGGTGCTCAGTATCTCCTTTATTTGAGCTTTTCGATGGATGGTAATGCTCCAGCGTTTGTCTTATTCGAGTCATTTAAAGCGTCATGATGCTTAATGATTCTCGATTTCTGTTCAGGACACGACAGCTCCTCGCGTTTAGTGCTTTTGATACGAGAATGATTCCAAGATTAGAGGCCGCCTAGGACTAGGGGCCGCCAGAAGCTGGGGGCCGCCTAGGGCTAGGGGCCGTCCAGGAGCTGGAGGCCGCCCAAAACCTGGGGCCGCCTAGGACTAGGGGCCGTCCAGAAGCTGGGGGCCGCCTAGGGCTAGGGGCCGCCCAGGACCTGGGGGCCGCCTAGGGCTAGGGGCCATCTAGGACCTGGAGGCCGCCTAGAACCTGGGGGCCGCCTAGGACTAGGGGCCGCCCAGGAGCTGGGGGCCGCCCAGAACCTGGGGGCCGCCTAGAGCTGGGGGCCATCCAGGACCTGGAAGCCGCCTAGAACCTGGGGGCCGCCTAGGACTAGGGGCCGCCCAGAAGCTGGGGGCCGCCCAGAACCTGGGGGCCGCCTAGAACCTGGGGGCCGCCTAGGACTAGGGGCCGTCCAGAAGCTGAGGGCCGCCTAGGGCTAGGGGCCGTCCAGGATCTGGAGGCCGTCCAGAACCTGGGGGCCGCCTAGGACTAGGGGCCGCCCAGAAGCTGGGGGCCGCCTAGGGCTAGGGGCCGTCCAGGACCTGGAGGCCGCCCAGAACCTGAGGGCCACCTAGGACTAGGGGCCGTCTAGGATCTGGAGGCCGCCCAGGACTAGGGACCGTCTAGAATCCCGATCTTACTTCTTATTTACCAACCATATCACGTATTAATTATATAAATTAATTATTTATGCATATTAATACGTGTGGATCCTGGCCTATTGAATTATCGCACCTAGCATGCATTGATGTTCAATCCAAAGGATTGATGCGCGCCACACCGCCCAAAACTTTTTCTATTTTTTTTGGGTACTGCTACTGCAGTCTCTGGTTCTTGGATCTAATTGCTGAATTGAAAAAATAACAGCAGCCCCCGGCCGGTCGCCTCCGGCCATCCGACCCAAAAGCACCGGCGGTGTTATCCTTGACGGCGTGATCCAATTCAAGTCTCCGATAGTAACGCGTCAGTTGAACCCCACGGAACAATACGTGGGCGCCGTCCCATAAAGAAAGGGAGACTAGACGGCGACGGCGAAATAGTGAGAGGAATCTCCGGCCGACAGGAGGCGGAGAGGAGAGAGAAATGGGGAAGGGGTTTGCGAGCGCCGCGGCGGTGGTGGTGGCGTTTCTGGTGTGGGCGAGCGGGCGGTGCGGGTGGCACGGCGACGCGGCACTCCGGGCCTTCGGGATTTCTCCGAAAGTCTCGGGATGTGGCCAATCCCGGTCTACGTGGCGGCCCACACCGTGACCTGGCTCTCTGCCTCCCCTATGCCGTCTTCTTCGAGGTTGGCGCCTCCCTCCTCTTCGGCTTCTTCCAGCCGTCCTCTGCGTCTTTTCCGCCAAGGTCCTCGGCGCATCCCTCTCCTTCTGGATCGGACGGTTGCTCACACACACTCTCTCTTTCCCCTCTTCCCTCCTTTCTGTTTGATTGGAATCTAGTGATCAGTGTGCTCTATTTTTATTTCACTGAGAATTTTTTTTTATTTTTATAATGAACACAACTGAAACTATGACAGATTACTTCATGCTTTCTTTCTTTGATTTGATGAATATGGAGGAAAAAAAAAAGATTGGAGTTTGATCGTCCTAGGCTAGGATTGGAGGATCCAGATAATGTTTGTAATGGGATCGACTTTATTTGATAGGAGTTATCGATTGAGAACCTTTGTTTGATAGATGGTAAATTGGTTGATGGGAGGTTTCGATTCACCCGGTTTCGTTTCATCTTGAAGGGGGAAAAAAAAGGGAAAACGAGCAAGATGCTTAGGAGTTGCTAACAAAAGAATTGGCGATAAAGATGTTCCGAAAGTTGTGCATAAAGTTAATACATGGAAGGCAATTGAGGCTTATGATTTGGTTTGTCTCTTCTATGTAGGATTTGATGGGTCCGAATGCCACCTAATTGCATTGTTTCTCAAGGAAGAGAGCATGGATTTCAAGATTATAGATTCTTTATCCTTCTAAATGGATCTCGTAAGGTAACTGTAACTGATAAGCCTCTTTGGGGCTGGTCCCCTGTGGATCAACTGGCATTGTCTGGTTTCCCTTTGCCTCTTTGATCCCAACAACAACAATAATAACTGATAAGAACTTTGACTTTATGAAGTACAAGATCAATTCAGAAGATATCCGCATAATAAATTACATATAAAGGTGGGAGGTCCATCCAGAATGAATTTTTGATGGCTGGTGAGTCTATTACATGGACTTGCATGTGTTGACTTTTTTAACCGGTTTTTTTTTATAAAAGTTTTTAAATAAAAAAAAGTTATGCAAGCATTAATGCTCGTATGGAACGTGAGCTGAACATTCGATGAATGCTCACGTGACGAGCATTCCGTGACTCATTGCTTTTTGCGAACGCTCGAATGATAAGCATTTCGGAAGGAATGGTAATACGAATTTGTCTTACTTTTTGAGATACTGATGCTGCAAGGACTTGGGGTTTTGTGTCTCAACCAAAAAGTCTGCTTAAAAAAAGAGAAATTTATTTGACTTTATTTTTTTTGTTATTTTTATATTCATTATTTTTCTTTGGATATCTGAAGGTGTCATTGGGTTGCATCTCCACGCGATCGTGCTCATGGCAGAAGGTTCGGATCAAACAGAATCATTGTACCTTGGGGATAGATCGCAGTATGTAACCTCGATCATGCAAGATTCTTATCTATTTTTTAAATTTAAATTTATATTTTGAATTTAAATTTTTAGATTAACTTTCTAACATTTTCTAGGAAGAGTTTTGCAAAAATAAAAATATTTTCCAACAGCTAACGATTAGATTTCTTTTCACTAGAAATTGCTAGATTTTCATTATAAGTTGTATATAAAAAAGAGATTTTAAATTTAAAATTTAAAATTTAAAATTTAAAATTTAAAATTTAAAATATCAAACTTGAAATTTAAAATTCAAATTTAAAAATAAAAAATTTAAATTTTTAAAAAATTGAAACTCAAATTCAAATTTGAATTATTTGAGTTAATTTTGCTTAGTGGTTATCTTATTATTGCAAATAGTTTCAAAATTTAAATTTTTTGAATTTAAATTCAAATCTAGAAATATTTGAAAAATTACTAATTTAAAAATTCAAATTATAAGGCTAAACCTTTAACTTTTGTTGTGCAGAACGAATTAAGCAACCAACACACTCATAAAATGGGTTTTGATGATCTTAGTACAATCAAACCCGAAAAGTTTAATGGGTCATTCTTTAGGAGGTGGCAAAGCCAAGTGAAATACTGACTTACCACTTTAGGCTTATTTTTTGCCATAGAATTACCAGATCCCAAATCCAATTCTCAACCAAGTTTTTTCGGTACAATTGATACTTTCTCTTTCTCAACATCAAAAACCCCCAAAAATTAGATTTTTATTGTAGATATAGAATTTTAAGTGCTCAATCTGATAAATTTTATGATGTATACCTTTCCACTAAAACTGCTAAGAAACTTTGGGATGCCCTTGAGGCTGAATATGAGATGGATGATGCTGATCTAGATCGATTCACTATTTAAAATTTTGAAAGTATATAATGTTAGATTTCAAACCTATTAGTATTCAAATACATGAATTTAAAGATTTTCTTAGAAAGTTTGAGTTGACTGACTGTAGTTTTTCTGAAAACTATAAGGTCCAAGCCTTAGTAGATGCTCTTCCATCTTCTTGGTTATCCTTTTTACGAGAGCTAAACTATAAGCAAGGTAACTTGACCCTAACAAAAGTGATTAACTCTATTAGGATTGATAAAGAACAGTGTCTTAAGCTCAATCAAAATCAAATTAAAGCTCAATTTTGGACCTAAAATCTATCTGACCGAGTTAAATCCAACCCCAAATCAATTCAAACCTAGGGAAAAGAATTTTAAGAAGAAGAAATTTCAATCTAGATCCAACCAATCACACAAGCCTCCTTGGAACTGACCAAACCAGAACCGATCGAATCAAAAGTCAAAAAATTATAAAGGAATATTCTGCTTTGTGTGCGAAAGGACTAATTATGTGGCGAAGGACTACTACCACCGAAAGATTGAACCATTGAGGAAATCATCTAAACCATAGGTTAACGTGGTCGAGAGTGGTGCTGAGCCTTCTGTCAGGTCGGTAAATTTAAAATTCTTAATTAACTCAACCCAACCTTCTTGTGATTGGTGGCTTGATTCAGGAGCTAATGTTTATGTTTGTTTTGATCGCTCTTGGTTCTCCACCTTTCAAGAATCAAGTGGAGGAGGTATAACACTTGGAAATAATTCTTCAACACAAGTGCTTGAAAAAGGTCAAGTGGACCTAAAGATGACATATGAAAAAATCCTGTTCCTTCACGAAGTGCTGTTCGTCCCTAGTGTTAGAAGAAATTTGATTAGTCAATTTCTCCTTATATCTAAAAGATATAAAATTGTTCTAGAGTCAAATAAAGTTGTAATTACTCGTAATAACGAGTTTGTTGGAAAAGGCTTTGTTTGTGAAGGTCTTTTCAAATTTAATGTATCCTCCAAGTTATCTAATAAAAGTCCTTTTCTTTTTAATGTTAAATCTTCAAATGTTTGACATAGTAGACTTGGTCACGTGAATTTTGACCGTATTAATCACATGACAAATCTTAATCTAATTCCTAAAGTTCATATTGATAGAAAGTTCAAATGTGAGAATTGTATTCAAGCCAAGATGCTGAAAAATCTTTTAAATCAGTAAATAGGAGTTCAATACTTCTTGAATTAGTCCATAGCGATGTATGTGACTCTACCAAGTTTTCTACACGGGAAGAAAGTCGTTACTTTGTAACATTCATTGATGACTTCTCTCGATATTGTCACATATATTTGATAAAATCTAAGGATGAAGTATTAGATAAGTTTAAGATTTATAAAGTAGAAATTGAAACCCAAACTGAGGAAAAGCTTAAGAAACTTAGGTCAGACCATGGTGGTGAATATATCTCAAATAAAATGACTCTATTTTGTCAACAATATGGGGTTATTCATAAAGTTAGCCCTCCATACTCTCCTCAATCTAATGGTGTAGCTGAATGAAAAAATCATACCTTAATGGATATGGTTAACTCAATGTTAATCAGTTCAGGCGTACTTGAGAACTTATGGGGGGAAACTCATTTAGCTGCCTGTTATATCTTAAATAGGATACTCTTTAAGGATAATCTTAAAATACCTTTTGAGCTTTGGAAAGGTAGAACATCCAGGATAGATTACCTTAAAGTGTGGGGATGCTTAGCTAAGGTAGGAATACCTGAACCTAAGAGAAGAAAAAAAGACTTAAAACCGTAGATGCTATTTTTATAGGTTATTCCTTAGATAGCAGTACCAATAGGTTTCTAGTGATAAACTCTGATATAAGTGACATCTCAAATAATACTCTTATCGAATCAAGAGATGCTATTTATTTTGAAAATGTTTTCCTTTCAAGAACCAAGTACCAAATTAAGTCTCTTCTAATCCTTTCTTGGTTTATGATTCTTTTGAAGCTGGGTCCTTTAATGAGTCAAAGAAAAAAAAAGATCTAATCCTGAAGGTGGACCTTTTGAACTTAGAAAAAGTTCAAGAATAAGGAAGAAAAAAGACTTTGGTGAAGGTTTCTTTACTTTCCTAGTTGAAGGCGAACCTTTCTCTTTTTAAGAGACGGTGTCTTCACCTGATGCTCCTTTTTGGAAGGAAGCTATTCTTTCTTAATTTAATTCAATCTTACAAAATAAAACTTGGATCTTATCTGATCTACCCCCTGATAGCAAATCTTTAGGATATAAGTGGGTATTTAAGAAGAAATTTAAACCTGATGGTTCAATAGGAAAGTATAATGCTAGATTAGTAGCCAAAGGGTATAACTAAAATAAAGGGTTAGATTTCTTTGATACCTACTCTTTTGTAGCTAGAATAACAACCCTTAGATCACTTCTTGCTATTGCTTTCATTCATAAGTTAATCATTCATCAAATAGATGTGAAGATTGCATTTCTTAATGGAGATCTTGAGGAGGAGATCTATATGGAACAACTTGAAGGTTTTATTGTAAAGGAACAAGAAAACAAGGTTTGTAAACTTATTAAGTCCCTTTATGGTCTTAAACAGGCTCCTAAATAATGACATGAGAAATTTGATCTAATCATTCTATTCTTTGGATTTTAGATCAATAATCATGATAAGTGTGTCTATTCTAAGATCATCGACAATGATTGTGTAATCCTTTGCTTTATATCGATGATATTCTAATTTTTGGAATATTTCTTGAAATTATTTCAAGTGTTAAATCTTTTCTCTTTTCTGAGTTTGATATGAAAGATTTAGGTGAAGCAGATGTAATCCTAGGGATGAAACTTATCAGGTCTCATGAAGGAATAGCTCTCTCTCATTCTCACTCTATAGAAAAAATGATGAAGAAGTTTGGTTATTCCAATCTTAAACCTGTATCTACTCTATTTGAACCTAGCTTTTACCTAAAGAAAAATTTAGGTGACCCAATTAATCAATTAAGATATTCTCAAATCATAGGATCTCTCTTGTATGTAGCAAATAGGATAAGACCTGATATTGCCTATGCTGTAGGAAGACTTAGTAGATATAATCAAAATCCTGATCAATCTCATTGGGTAGCCTTAGAAAGAGTGTTCCGATATTTAAAGGGAATACCTAATCTCTCTTTGATGTTCACTGAATACCTTGAGGTGGTTGAGGGTTACAATGATGCTAATTGGGTCACTGATTCTCATGATTTAAAATCAACCATCGGATATCTCTTTCTTCTTGGCGGTGCTACTATTGCCTGGGGATCAACTAAGCAAACTATTATCTCTAGAAGCACTATGGAGGCCGAGTTGATAGCTTTGGATATCATCTGTAATGAGGCAGAGTGGATAAAAATCTAATATTAGAGCTACCTTTGGTATCTAAGCCAGTTCCAGTTATATCAATCCATTGTGATAATAAGGTCGTAATCGAACTGATTAATTAAAAGAGTACCAATAAAAAGATGAATCGCCATATACGACTTCGTCATAAGTCTATAAGACAACATAAGAAAAATGATGTTATCTCCTTGGATTTGTGAAATCTGAGAAGAATTTGGCAGATCAATTAATCAAGGGATTATCTAGGAGTGGAGTTCTAGAATCATCGAGGGGGATAGGGCTTAAGCCCATTACTTGGTCACCAGTAGTGGATACCCAACCTCTGTGATTGGAGATCCCATGAAAGAGGTTCAATGTGGTAGAAATGAAACTGATTGAGTGATCGTGTTAGAGCATAATTTTTAAAAAATTTTTATACCATCCTTATGTTAAGTGCTCTTAAAAAGTGATAAAAAATAATTTTGTGTAAGGTTGAGTCATACTCTTAATGGATCAAAGGTAGGTTATTTACAGAGTATTAGTAACAAATATCATTGGAGGATTCATCTATATGAGAATTGTCATATCAGGCCGTGACTAAAGGTTTGAACTAACCTTAAGAAATTCTCATAAAAAATCAAGGTACTAAGCGCAAGGCCTTTAATATGCGCTGACCGCTTAAACCCAATTGATCCATACTGTGTGTGTGATTAGTAGAACTTTGAGTAAAGGACCTAGTTCAAGGTTTAATCCACTATTGTTTCTTCAGATGTATACAATTAATACTAAGCGATGTTCAAGTCTACAGGACACCTCACCTATTGCGCAGTATAAGATGCCCTAAAATTAAAATTATATTATATTATATTATATTTTTATTTAAAACTTTTATGGGGGGATTGTTGACTTTTTTAACCATTTTATAAAAGAAAAAGTTTTTAAATAAAATAAAAAAAGGGACCCACGCGAGCTGAACGCTCGCCAGCGAGCGTTCTACGAATGCTTGCGTGACAAGTGTTCCACGATGTGTGCTTTTCATGAACGCTCGCATGATGAGCGTTCCGGAAGGAACGGTAACAAGGCCGAATGGCCAAAATTCTATATATATATACACATATATAGGCTAAAGGATTAAGGGATTGAGGGGATTCAAATCCTAAAAATCTATTTTACTTTTTAAGATACTGTTGCTGCAAGGACTTGTGGTTTTGTATCTCAACCAAAAGCCTGCTGGAAAAAAGAGAGGTTTATTTGAATTTTTTTTTTTTTTTTATATTTATTATTTTTTTTGGATATCTGAAGGTGCATTGGGTTGCACCTCCACGCGATCGTGCTCGTGGTAGGAGGTTTGGATCGAGCCAGATTGTTGTATCTTGGGGACATATCGCCTAAAACCTTCACGAAGAGGCAAAATCTAGTCCTTAGGGTAGTGTCTAACATACCTCGATCAGGTAAGATTCTTATCTATTTTTAAATATATTTTGAATTTAAATTTTTAGATTAACTTTCTAGCATTTTTTAAGAAGAGTTTTACAAAAACAAAAATATTTTCCAACGGCATGTGCATCACAGGTCCTATTTCTCAAGTTGGCTTGACATGTAACATTTGTCATGCAGGGTGTCGCAATATATTGTTGAATTCATAATTTTAGTTATCAATTGATGAATATTTTGTTTTGGTTGTCATTTATTGTTTGCTTAGCAGATTGCTTTTCAGATATTCATGGTTTTTAGGCAATGAAACCGCCTGCATCGTTGTTATTTACCAACATCTTAGCAGTATCTGCTAGGTTGTGATCCACAGCAGATCGGAGTAACTTCTTTGAAGGTTTTTACTGCTTCATTGAGATCCGTTACTCACCTTTAAAATGTCAAATATGACTTTTTTTCTCTGTGGTGATGATTAAGATAGTTGCATAATCTGAAGTTCTTTTACCGAACTGCTAATTAAGTTGCGGGTGAAAGCAATTAGTTTGGTTCTTGTCTGATTGTTGGGGCTGGTTAAGGTGGGTTCTTGAATAAAGAATGGGCTAAACGTGTGAGGTATGTAGTAGAGTAACTAACATTCAGCGATGCACCGTCTGGCATTCAATGGCGAGTCAAGGATATACAAGGACATCTTGTTTCAAGGTTTTATCATAAGATCTAAGATTGGGAAGAGAAAATTTTCTTGCATGGGGAAAATTACACAGTTTATTTGCTAAATTTTCTCTGCTCTTAGTTGAATCAGGTTTGTGGGTGGCGATCCAGGAATCTAATTGTGAAGGAATTCTGAGTTCTGATACTTGTTGTGACACAGCTCTAAATGGCGTGGCTAGAGTGTGATGGGAAAGAATCCGTGTACGAGCAAATACTAGCAGACCGTAATACGCAGCGGAATAATAAATAAAAATGCGCAAACCACACAATCACAGAAACACCAAGATTTACGTGGAAAATCCCTTCAAGATAAAGGGAAAAAAACCAGAAGAAGATCCACTATAAAATAATAAATATCCAAGTCTCAAAGTCCCTTGCCAGAACTTGAGAAACAATCACAAGAGAATAATAGGGATATAAGGATTACATCACCGAAAAATACGGTCTTCTGCGTTACCTCCTTATTTTCTTCCCTTCTCTTCTTCTTCTTCTTCTCTTGTTTTTCTTCTGCAGCACCTTCACGTGATTCCTGGAGTGGAAGTCCTCCCACGTAGTCAAGCACCAAGCAGCAGCCCTTCCTTCTCTTCCCCTAACAATCCATGCTCCTAGAAAAAAGAAATACCTGCTACATGCTTCTTCTCTCTTTTCTTCAGACGGCTGCTCCTTAAAAAATAGAAAACCAAAAAAGGAAGGCGGCTACTCCTTTTATAAAAGAGAGAGAATAAACCCTAGTGAAAAAAAGGAGTAGCGCTCCCTTTTGCCCTAATGGGCTGAATAGGTGGGCCATGGGCCCAACAACCTCCCCCTTCAGCCCATAAGGGAGGCTGTCTCATGCCTCCTTAGTGTGAAATCATGCCAACCAGCTATCGGCATATCTCTTGCCTTTCTTTTGATAAGGTCTTTATCAACATGTCTGCCCCATTTTCATCTGTGTGAATTTTCTGAAGCTGTAATTGCTTCTCTTCAAACACATTTCGAATTCAGTGGTATCTCACATCTATATGCTTTGACTTGAAATGAAAAGTTGGGTTCTTGCACAAGTGGATGGCGCTCTGGCTGTCACAATGTACCACATAATTTTTCTGTTTCAATCCCAATTCATGTAAGAATTCTTTCATCCACAGCATCTCCTTACAGACCTCGGTAGCAGCAATATATTCTGCCTCTGTGGTAGAGAGAGCTACACACCTTTGCAATCTGGATTGCCATGACACAGCTCCCCCTGCAAAAGTAAGTATGAAACCTGATGTGGACTTCCTTGTATCAATATCTCTCGCCATATCTGCATCTGTGTAACCAATCAGCATAGCTGGACCACCCCCAAAGCTTAAACAAACTTTGGAGCTTCCTCTGAGATATCTGAAGATCCACTTCACTGCTGCCCAATGCTCTTTCCCTGGATTTGCAAGAAATCTGCTAGCAACACCCACTGCATATGCGATGTCTGGCCTCGTACATACCATCGCGTACATCAAACTTCCGACTGTTGAAGCGTAAGGAACCTTCTTCATTTTCTCCTTCTCCTCATCACTTGAAGGACTTTGCTCTGAGCACAACCTGAAGTGACCTGCAAGAGGAGAACCAACTGGCTTTGCATTGATCATACTGAACCTATCCAATACCTTCTCAATGTACTTTTCCTGCGACAACCATATTTTCTTGATTCTTCTATCACGGAAAATCTGCATACCCAGTATTTGCTTTGCTGGTCCCATATCTTTCATTTCAAATGAATTGCTCAGCTCCTTCTTCAACCTGTCAATCATAGACATATCTTTCCCAAGAATAAGCATGTCATCAACATAAAGTAGGAGTATGATAAAATCCTCACTAAACCATTTGATATACACACAATGATCTGAAGCCATTCTTTTGTATCCATTTTCAGCCATAAATGAATCAAATTTCTTGTACCACTGCCTTGGAGCTTGCTTCAGCCCATATAAGCTTTTTTTCAATCTGCAGACAAGATTTTCTTTACCTTTGACTTTGAAGCCTTCTGGTTGCTCCATATAGATTTCCTCCTCCAAATCACCATGAAGAAAAGCTGTCTTCACATCTAACTGCTCAACCTCCAAGTCTAGACTAGCAGCAATACCTAGAGCAACACGAATTGAAGACATTTTAACAACAGGAGAAAAAATCTCTTCAAAGTCAATACCTTTCTTTTGACCAAAGCCTTCACAACCAATCTGGCCTTGTACTTTGGTTGAGAACAATGCTGTTGAGTCTTTAACCTGAAAACCCACTTGTTCTTTAAAGCCTTCCTTCCTCTTGGTAGTTCCACTAAATCATATATGTGGTTCTTCTGTAAGGCATCCATTTCTTCCAGCATACCTACTAACCACTCCTTTTTCTGCTCACTTTCAACTGCCTCCTGGTAACATTCTGGTTCACCTGCATCAGTAAGCATTATATATTCATCTGTAGAATATCTTTTGGAAGGTTGACGTTGTCTGATAGATCTTCTCAGCTGAGGCTCTGTAGGAGGTTGCTCCTGATCTCCTTCCTGCTCAACATGTCCTACAGGTGAGTTAATACCTGCTCCTGCACTATTTTCTTGCACATCTCCCCTATCACCCTGATTTACTAGAGGAGTAACTGGATCACAGTCTGTTAATCCTCCTGCAGAAGACTTGACTGACACCTCCTTCTTGAAGTCTTGAAGGGTTTAATCTTAAAAAAATACCACATCTCTGCTTCTGAATACCTTCTGCTTTTCTGGATCCCAAAGTCTATAACCAAACTCATCATGTGAGTAACCAAGAAAAGCACATTCTTTTGTCTTACCATCCAGCTTGGACCTCTCAATGTCTGAAACATGTGCAAATGCACGACAACCAAACACTCTCAAGTGCTTATAAGAGACATCTTTTCCTGACCATACACGCTCTGCAACATCACCATCTAGAGCTGTACATGGTGACAAGTTTATTACATCAACCGCTGTCTTCAATGCCTCATCCCAAAATCTTTTAGGTAACTTGGACTGTGAAAGCATACATCTGATCTTTTCCATGATGGTGCGGTTCATTCTCTCTGCAATTGCATTATGCTAAGGAGTACCAGGAACTGTCATCTCATGTTGAATGTCATGTGATCTGCAATAATTATCAAATAACCCTGTGTACTCACCACCATTATCTGACCTTATACATTTCAGTTTCTTTCCTGTCTCTCTTTCAACTCTGGCATGAAACTCTTTGAAGACATTAATAACCTGATCTTTAGTCTTTAAACCATAGACCCAACTTTTCTAGAAAAATCATCTATAAAAGTGACAAAATAAAGTGCACTACTGATGCCTGGAACATTAACTGATCCACTAGGAGTTTTTGTCCTCAGAGGACCACAAACATCTGTATAGATACAATCCAAAACATGCATTTTTCTAGATAAAGTAGGACTAGCAAAAGAAACTCTATGTTGCTTGCCAACCAAACAATCAACACATGGGTTCAGATGTACACCTTTGAAGTCTGGTAGAACTTCTTCCTTGGAAAGAACTTGCAGCCCCTTCTCACTCATGTGTCCCAGTCGTTTATGCCACAACTCCATGCTGAAGTCGTTCTCTGTAACATTCAACTGTTCACCATAAGCTTTAGCCTGCAACCTGTATAAAGTGTGACATTTCTTCCCACTGGCTACAACAAGTGAACCTTTACTGAGCTTCCATTGCCCTTTATGAAATCTGCTATCAAAATCTTCATCATCAAGTCTTCCAACTGAGATTAAATTTAGCCTCAAGTCAGCTACATGCCTTACATCCTTGAGCACCAACTTACAGCCAAGATTGGTCTTCATGTGGATGTCACCTATGCCAATGATGTATGCTGTGCCTTGATTTCCCATCTTGACAACACCAAAATTTCCAGTCTTATATGTAGAAAAAAACTCCCTCCGTGGTGTAGCATGATAAGAAGCACCTGTGTCAATCACCCACTCATGATTCTGATACTCACATGAGAAGATACCATTAGAAGTAGACAAAATCAAATAATCATCACTCTGCACAGTAGCTGTGATATTCTCCTTTGACTCTGTATCCTCCACTTCTTTTCCCTTTTTCTTACTCTTCTTAGGCTTCTTACACTGATTCTTGTAGTGCCCTTTCTCACCACAGTTATAGCAAGTAATATCTTTTCTTGACCTTGATTTGCTTCTACCCTTGTATGAATTATCTCTATTTCTAGACTTTGACCGTCCTCTATTCTCTGAGACAAGTGCATGTGAATCAATCTGAGAAGTTGCTGAATTTTTTCTTCTTAACTCCTCATTCAACAAACTGCCTGTTACTTGACTCATGGTGATAACACCGTCTGGTGCAGAATTACTGAGGGAAACTACCAGTGTCTCCCAACTTTCTAGCAATGAACTGAGAAGTAACAATGCCTGCAACTCATCATCAAGAGACATTTTCATAGAGGATAACTGGTTATTAATACTCTGCATTTCATTCAAATGCTCAGCAATAGAAGCACCCTCTTTATATTTCAGATTCACTAGTTTTCTGATCAAGAAAGCCTTGTTGCCAGCTGTTTTTCTCTCATATAGACTTTCTAACTTTTTCCAAAGAGAGTTTGCAGAAGTCTCAGTGGAAACATGGTGAAAGACACTATCATCCAACCATTGCCGAATAAAACCGACTGCCTTCCGATCTAACATGATCCAAGCATCGTCTGTCACTGTAGCGGGCTTTGCTTTGACCCCTTCTAAAGGTCCATATAGATCCTTGCAATATAAGAGGTCCTCCATCCTTGGTTTCCATATCATCCAATTGTTTCCGTTCAGACTGATCATACGGGAAACATTACCGGCCTCCATGCTCGCACACACAAAAAAAATTCACAGGCTCTGATACCAGTTGATGGGAAAGAATCCGTATACGAGCAAATACTAGCAGACCATAATACGCAGCGGAATAATAAATAAAAATGCGCAAACCACACAATCACAGAAACATCAAGATTTACGTGGAAAATCCCTTCAAGATAAAGGAAAAAAAACCACAGGCAAGCCAGAGAAGAAGATCCACTATAAAATAATAAATATCCAAGTCTCAAAGTCCCTTGCCAGAACTTGAGAAACAATCATAAGAGAATAATAGGGATATAAGGATTACATCACCGAAAATACGGTCTTCTGCGTTACCTCCTTATTTTCTTCCCTTCTCTTCTTCTTCTTCTTCTCTTGTTTTTCTTCTGCAGCACCTTCACGTGATTCCTGTAGTGGAAGTCCTCCCACGTAGTCAAGCACCAAGCAGCAGCCCTTCCTTCTCTTCCCCTAGCAATCCATGCTCCTAGAAAAAAAGAAATACCTGCTACATGCTTCTTCTCTCTTTATTTTCTTCAGACGGCTGCTCCTTAAAAAAGAGAAAACCAAAAAAGGAAGGCGGCTACTCCTTTTATAAAAGAGAGAGAATAAACCCTAGTGAAAAAAAGGAGTAGCGCTCCCTTTTGCCCTAATGGGCTGAATAGGTGGGCCATGGGCCCAACAGAGTGGAGGGTAATTTGACAGTAAAAGTGATAAGCTGTGCCCTCAACTTTGGCATAACTGTGTGATCTCCATGATCGCCATCCTATTTAAGGTTCTAGTTGAAATAAGGAATGATGATGTTGAAGTGATCTTTCTACCTAATTTAGTGTGTTGTGAGCTTTGTAATCTCCCATTGTTAAAAGTTGACTGATATTAAACTGACATTACTTTGCCTTGTGATTGTTCTTGAACTTGGCAGGCATTATATTGCTTTCTTTGTTCATTTTTGATAATATTTCAACCTTAATTACCCAAGAAGTTCTAATAGCAACCTGGAGGGGATATTGCAAATGACTACCTGCTACATTCAATGTCTTTCTAGTTTATTGATTTATTGTCACAGCAGTACATCTAGATGCTATGTTGCTTTTTATGTTTAATTTGACATTTCAGCTAATACTACTTAAGAGTCATAATGACTTTTGTTGGCCCAGATGGCAACCCAAGAGGGGGTGAATTGAGTTCTTTTAAAAAATCTAACACTTTAAAACTTAAAACCAAATTTCACAAAGATTAAGTGTGCTAGTGAAGTGAAACAATAATTTAAAGCACAATAAGAGAGAGATAGAGACAAGAGCACGATAAACACAAGATATTTATAGTGGTTCGGTGTATCCCACACCTACGTCCACTCCCAAGCAATTCTTGGGTTCACACTATAATCCACTAATTATAGTTGAATTGTTTTACAAGCTCACAACTCTAACTTATTGTTTTACACGGAGTCACAACGAACCCAGCCGGTTTCATGGGTTCACCAGCACAAAACCCAAACCCAAGCTAATCTAGCTTGTTCCCGAGGTAAACTACCTCAACTAATTCAATCCCCCTGATTGAATTAGTAAACACCAAATTAATTTAAAGTTTACAACAATGCAAAGCTCCTTAAATGAACGTTGAAGGCTTTGGATTTCTCTTGAATCACTCTTGGATTGATAGGCTTGGACTCAGAGATTTTTCTCGTTCTTTATCACTGGGGTTTTCTCTTGATTTTTTTGTTATTTTCCTCTATTTATGTTCTCTATTTTCAAACGGTCGAATCCCTCCTTTTATAGAGTCTTAATATGAGATTAGGTGAGAAATAGCCATTACAAAGTACCTTGGATCCTTCCTTACGCAAAGAAATGTATCCGTTGAGAGTTAGGTGAGAAAATATATTCGTTAGAGTCCGATCTGGCAATTTTGAAAATCATCCTTGTCAGGTTGGAGTCGGCTCCAACTTTTCATGTGTCGGCTCCATATCGTGTTTCCATAAATAGCAAAAATTAATTTGACGTGGAGTCAGCTCCGACTTTGCAAAGTGTCGACTCTCCGCAGACTGGAGTCAGCTCCCGATTTCTGAAGTGTCGTCTCCAAGAAATGCTTTGAAACGAAGTCTCTGTGAATTAGGTTGGAGTCGGCTCCTCCAGGTTGGGTGTTAGCTCAGAAACTTCAGGTGTCGACTCCGAAACTCTAGGTGTCGACTTCGAACCGTGCCAAAATTTGATACGCTCTGGAGTCGGCTCCAGACATAGTGGGTGTCAGCTCCAAGTTCTGAACTTAAATATATTCCATTGAAATTCAATTTAAAACTGATTCAAACTTGTTTCAATATGTTTTTTGGATAAATACTCGATCTTAACTCCTGAAACACTTATCAAATCTATCAGAAACATAATGAATATTCTCATGGCTTTTGTTAATCATCAAAATCAATAATTGGGTAAATAATTCATCAATAATTTTCCCAACAATCTCCTCCTTTTTGATGATGACAAAAACACTGAGTATATGCATAAGCAATTAATGCATAATTACTACTCAATTTAAAATAAAGTTAAGCTCCCCCTTAATGAGGTAGCTCCCCCTAAATTTGTGCATATGTTAAGTTCATTGAATCTTCATACATATCTTGAATTCATTTGATATAAATGTATCATTGAAGTATTATTCTTAAGTGTCATTCTCTTTATCATCTTCTCCCCATTGTACATTCAATTATAACTTTTATGCATATACAAATATCATTTACTTCTCCCCCTTTTTTGTAATCAACAAAAAGGTTAAGAAGTTGCAAATAGTATAGATTAAAATCAATACATTAAGTGAATCAAAATTCAATCCAAGTCACTCAATATCAAAGTTCAAAGTTAGCAAATATGATATTCATTAAAGTATCAAAGCATTACATCACAATTGCTTTCATACATCATTCAACTATAACAAAATGTTACTTTAATTACATCAAAACATTAAATATATTAACCTAAACATCAACTTCTAATTACATCAAAAGCAAATCAAACATCAAAAGCTGATCAAAATCTAAGAAGTCTTTTGAGTTCTTCTAAAATCTTTTCCATTCCTTCACTTTGAATCTTGATAAATTCATTCAGTCTTCTGTTAATAAATGCAGATGCAACTGTAATTTTCTCTTGTAACTATGCATTGCACTTTGAGTAAGTATCAGAATCTCCTCCAATATCCTTGATCTTCTCAAATACGTTCATAAGATCAGTCTTCAAGGCTTCTGAAGAAGATCCAAAGGATGATTCAATCTTGCTTACTCTATCTTCCAAGGAATAGAACATCTCTCTCAAGCTCATAAGACTACTATCTAGCTCAATCTTCATTTTTTCTTCACGAATACCAAATAACTCCTTAAGCTGCTCTAACTAAACACTAGAAAAACCAGCAGTAGGAACAGACAGGGGTACAGGTGCAGGAACTGGAGTAGGTGCCGGTGGTGGTGATGATCTGCTAGGCTCTGGTGAAGGATGCCTCATCGATGGACCAGCCTCTGATGGTGCAATGGCTCCCATATCAGTTGCTCTCTCATCCAGAAGTCCTTTCCTTTCCCATCTGCCATCCACCTTTACAAATCCCATTCGATGCACTGTAGCAAGACTGTAATAATATGTGCCTAAGGTTTTTCATGGGCTCACTATCAAAAATAACCACACCCTGACTTTGGAATGCCATGGTCAAGATCATTCCATAAAGCAAGGTCGATCTCTTCTTGCTCCCGGCCTCAGCCATGTACCAAATCATCATACCTACTAGGTTGATTGGCTGACCCATCAGAACACTGTCCATAATCACTATGTCTCGCTATGAGACATACTCAAATCTACCGGTTTTAGGAAACAAGATCCTACCATATATATTATATAAAAGTCTAAGCTCAAGGGGCAACTGGTTTGCCCTAACTTCCTCAAAATCAGCAAACTCTCTTCCTAACATCCTTGATAATGCTCCTGCTCTATCACTGTGGCTATTTGCAATTAATCCAACAACTGGAATTTCTAAAAGATTACCCAAAATCTCAGATGTAAGATGGATTCTTCTTTCTCTAACCATACTGACTATTCCTCCATCTCCTCTTAACAAATTGAAATAGAATTCTTTAATTAGGGCCGGATATGTGGGAACGTCCAAAGAACATACATTTTCCCAATTGAGCTCCTTGATTTGTTGTCCAATAGAAAATCTTTCGGCCTCGAAAAAATGAAAATCCACTTTTTTACCCATGGTGATGATTCGGCCGGCTAGGGTATCAATTTGGGGTGAGGAGGGGCTAGGTATAGCACAGGAGTGGATGCGGTTGAGCTGGAGGAAGAACTCGGAGTGGGTTCATGCGCCGGATGCCTTGCCGTTCGCTTCTCCGTAGTCACTCTACCTCCAAACAATGATCCTCTACGCTTGGGTGCCATTGATTGCTAGGGAATGAAAGATTAGAGAAATTTTGGTTTTGGAAGAGTTTGGAAACGTTAGGAGTCGATTAGAATAGGAAAGTTGTCGACTCTGCCATAAATAAGTCAATTTGGGACCACTTGAAGTCGACTCTTGCAAAGAGAGGTGTCGGCTCTGGGTCACTAACACAGTCAGCGCCCGAAGTGGAGTCGACTCTTGAAAAGCAGGTGTCGGCTCCAAAGTCTCAGACAAAACTGGAGTCGACTCCAATAACTAAGGTGTCGGCTCCAAAACAGTTTCAGAAAAAAATAAGAGTTCCAAGGATCTGAAACTTGTCAAAAGAATAATCAATAAATAGGATAAAATTCTTTGGAATGTGGTGATTCAAATGGTTCAAATATCTAGATAAATTATCCTTAGAATCATGAAGGAATTTTCAAGAAATTGATCAAATTCTAGATAGTCATTCTTAGGGGTTTCAAAATCATTCCAATGGGTCATAAATCCCTAATTCTCCTCTAAGATAACAAAATCTTTCTTCACTTAGGGGTTTTGTAAAAATGTCAGCTAATTATTCCTCAGTACAAACATAATCAAGACAAATGTCATTATTAGCTACATGTTCTTTAATAAAATGATATCTAATTTCAATGTGTTTAGTTCTTGAATGTTGGATTGGATTCTTAGTCAAATTGATTGCACTAGTGTTATCACATCTAATTGGTGTTTTATTAAGTGTTATACCATAATCTTCAAGTTATCACTTAATCCAAAGGATTTGAGCACAACAACTTCTAGCTGCAACATATTCAGCTTCAACAGTTGATAATACAACCGAATTTTGCTTTTTGCTAAACCAAGAGATTAAGTTACTTCCTAAAAATTGGCATGCACCACTTATACTCTTTCTATCTAATTTACAACCAGCATAATCAAAATCAGTATATGCAATTAAATTTAATGTTGAATCTCTAGAATACCATAATCCTATATTTTTAGTTCCATTTAGATATCTAAGTATTCTTTTTACTGCAATTAAGTGAGATTCTTTAGGCTCAGATTGATATCGTGCACATAAGCATACTGCAAACATGATATCTGGTCTACTTGCTGTTAAGTAAAGTAGAGATCCGATCATACCTCTATAATGCTTTTAATTAACAGGCTCCGTCTTCATCTTTATCTAATTTGCATGAAGGACTCATAGGTGTTCCAAGAGGTTTGACTTGTTCCATACCAAACTTCTTGAAAATTTCTTTTGTATACTTAGTTTGGTTCATGAAAATTTCCTCTTTTTCTTGTTTGATTTGAAGTCCAATGAAGAAGTTGAGTTCTTCCATCATGCTCATCTTGAATTCACCCTGCATTAATTTAGCAAATTCTTGACACAAAAGATTGTTAGTAGCATCGAATACAATATCATCGACATATATTTGTATTACCAATAAATCTTTATCTTTTCATTTCAAAAATAAGGTTTTATCAACATTTTCTCTAGAAAAATCATTTTCAATTAGAAATTTGCTTAATCTATCATACCAAGCTCTAGGTGCTTGTTTTAAACCATATAGTGCTTTGTGTAGTTTAAAAATATGATTTGGAAATTCATGATCTTCAAAACCTCGGGATTGTTCTACATAAACTTCCTCATTTATAAAACCATTTAAAAATGCACTTTTAACATCCATTTGAAATAAATTAATATTCATATGACATACAAATGCAAGCAATAGTCTAATTGCTTCCAATCTAGCTACAGGTGCAAAGGTTTCATCAAAATCAATTCCTTCTTCTTAATTATATCCTTTTGCAACTAATCTAGCTTTATTTCTGATTACTATGCCATTTTCATCTAATTTATTTCTAATACCTATTTAGATCCTATAACAGAATGACCTTTAGGTCTATCAACTAAGGACCATACATTATTCCTAGTAAATTGATTTAATTCCTTTTGCATAGCTAACATCCAATTATTATCTTTTTCAGCTTCTTCAATAGTTTTGGGTTTAATTTGAGATACAAATACAAGATTATTATTGATGTTCCTTTTTGACGATCTAGTTCTTACTCCTTGAGATGAATCACCTATGATTAAATCCTTAGGGGGCGTTTGGTAGGAGGTAATCTATCCAGATTACCGGTAATTTAAAAGGGCCCCACCAGATAACCATGTTTGGTATGCATTTTGAATGGTAATCTATCTTGCAGTGGTAATCTGGATTACCACTTGAGTGGTAATCCACATTACCTCAGGAGAAGGTGGCTATCCACACTACCGGCTATGTTGTAATCTAATAAGTTTTTCTTTTGACAAAATTACCCCTGCCTCTTTTGTAAAAATAAAATTATCCCTTCCTTCAAACAATTAAATTAATTTAAAAAATTAAATTAAAAAATAAATTAATTTTAAAAATGACCATAAGCATATCTTCAATCTCTAGGCAGATCTATATCATTACGAGTAGTATCAATAACATCAACTCTAGGATAATCATTATCTTTAGCTTCTTGTTCATGGTTTGAAGATACATCTATATCTAATTTTTCAATATCTCTTTCAAGCAAATTTGTATCTTCATCATCATCAATCTTTCAGAACTTGATGCTAAAGATTCATCAAATACTACATGAATTGATTCTTCTATAATTAATATTTATTGTTAAATACTCTATATGCTTTACTAGATGTTGAATAACCTAAAAATATTCCTTCATCATATTTGGCGTCAAATTTCTTAAGATTATTCTTATCATTATTATGAATAAAACACATACAACCAAATGCATGAAAATAACTAATGTTGGGTTTCCTATTATGCCATAGTTCATAAGGAGTTTTCTTAAGAATTGGCCTAATTAAAGCTCTATTAAGGATGTAACATGCTGTGTTAATAGCTTCCGTCCAGAAGTACTTTGGGAGTTGGCTTTCACATAGCATGATACGGGCCATATCTTCTAATGTTCTATTTTTTCTTTCTACAATTCCATTTTGTTGTGATGTTCTAGGTGCAGAAAAATTATGATGAATGCCATTTTAATACAGAAATTTTAAAATTGATAAATTTTAAAATATGTGCCATGATCACTTCTAAGAGACACTATGGTGTCATATTTCTCATTTGTGACTTTCTTGAAGAATTTCAGAAATATCGAGAAAATCTCATCCTTGTGAGCCAAAAATAATACTCAAATGAATCTAGAATAATCATATACTATCACAAGACCATATTTCTTTCCTCCTAAACTAGTGGTTCTAGTAGGTCCAAAAAGGTCCATATGAAGTAGTTCAAGTGGCTTAGTAGTTGAAACAATATTCTTAGATTTGAAAGAATTTCTAGTTTGTTTTTCAAATTGACATGCATCACATATTCTGTTATTTTCAAAATCTAGTTTTGGAAGTCTTTTAACTAAATCCATTCTAATTAATTTTGAAATTAGGTGTGTGCTTGCATGACCTAATCTACGATGCCATAGCCATCCAATCTCATTTACATTAGCATTATCAGCAACTAAACAATGATTAATAGTAGACAAATTATCTAGATCAATTAAGTATACATTGCTATTTCTATTTCCAACAAATATAATGCTATTGTCTATGGGATTAGAAACAGTGCAAATAGAAGCTTCAAAGGAAACTTTGAAACCTTTATCACATAATTGGCTAATGCTAATTAGATTATGCTTTAAACCAACAACATATAAAATATTTTCTATAAAAGTGGATGGAGTTATTTGAATTTTACCAAATCCTATAATTTGGCCTTTGCCATTATCTCCAAAAGTAACAACTCCTCCTCTTTTATCTTCAAGGGTGATGAATTGATCTTTGTCATCCGTCATGTGTCTTGAGCAGCCACTATCAAGGTATCACTTTCGTTTTGATCCTTTGGCCGCAAGACACTCCTGCAAGATAATCAAACTTTCTGTTTAGGTACCCAAGCTTTCTTGGGTCCTTCATGGTTAGTCGCAATAAAAATTATTCTTTTTGAAACCCATATTTTTTTGCCTTTAATATTTAAATTCTTATTAGTTTTTCTAAAATTGCATTCATAAGATTTATGTCCTTTCTTGTTGCAATGATAACATGAAACATCATTTTTCTTTACAAAGAAATTGTTGACATATTTTTGTTTCATGTGTGGTTTATATCCTAAACCAGCTTTATCAAATAGAACTCTTTGATTACTTAAAAGTAAATTTAGTTTTTCTGAGCTATATGTAAATTTATCAACAATAATCTTATGTTTATCAATTTCTTTCTTCAAATTAATATTTTCATTAGAAATTGATTCCTTTTCTTTTAAAACATTTTCATTTTCAGATTTTAGATTTTTAACCTCAAGAATTAGTTCATTTTTCTCTTTGAGAAGATTTAGATTTTCAGTTTTCAAAGATTTATTTTTTTTTCAAAATTTTAAAATCACTAACTAATTCATTAAATACATCATATAATTCATCAAATGTAAAATCATCATTAGGGATTTTAGTACATACCTCATTTTCATCGTTTGCCATGAAGCAAATATTTGCAACATCTTTTTGTTCCTCCTTGAAAGAGGATTCTTCGCTATCACTCCATGTTGCAACATATGCCTTCTTCTTCTTCTTGTAATCCTTCTTTAACTGAGGACACTCATATCTGAAATGCCCCGGCTTCTTACACTCATAACATATCAAGGGTTCTTTTTCTTTTTCTTTGTCCTTCTCTTTCTCCCTTTCTCCTTCCATTTTTGTTCCAAACTTTTTCTTATGGAAGGGTCTCCTTCTTTGCATAAATTTTTTAAATTTTCTTGCAAGGAGAGCTGCTTCATCATCATCATCATCATCCTCACTGCTGCTTTCTTCAATTTCTGTAGCCTTAAGCGTTATGGTTCTCTTCTTCTTGACATCTTCCTCTTGATGTTGCTTCATTGTTAGCTCATGAGTCATCAAGGATCCAAGGAGCTCCTCCAAAGGTAGAATATTTAGGTTTTTGGCTTCTTAGATTGCAGTTACCTTAGCTTCCCATGATCTTGGAAGAGATCTAAGAATTTTATGCACCAATTCAGAATTAGTATAAGTTTTTCCTAGACTTTTCAAGCTATTCACAATATCAGTGAATCTAGTGTACATGCATGTGATTGATTCAGTTTGTTCAATGCTAAATAATTCATATTTGTGCACTAGAATGTTAATTTTAGATTCTTTTACTTGGTTAGTACCCTCATAGGTAACTTTCAATCTATCCCAAATTTCTTTGGCTGAAATGCAAGTTGATATTCTATTGAATTCATTTGCATCCAAAGAACAATATAAAACATTCATGGCTTTTGCATTGAGCTGACCCATTTTCCTATCGTTCTCATTCCAATCCCTTTCGGGCTTAGGAACTATTGAACCATCTACAATGTGTGTGGGTGTACTAGGTCCATTTGTTATGACACTCCACAATTCATAATCTAAAGCTTGAATGAAAATCCTCATTCTTGCTTTCCAATATGAATAATTAGAGCCATTAAATAAAGGTAGCCTATTAGTGGATTGACCTTCAGCAAAATATGATCCAGATTGTGCCAATTGGATCTTTAACTCTTGATCGTTGGATCAACTAAAAATGAGCACAAGCTCTGATACCAATTGTTGGCCCAGATGGCAACTCAAGAGGGGGGATGAATTGGGTTCTTTAAAAAATCTAACACTTTAAAACTTAAAACCAAATTTCACAAAGATTAAGTGTGCTAGTGAAGTGAAGCAATAATTTAAAGCACAATAAGAGAGAGATAGAGATAAGAGCACGACAAACACAAGATATTTATAGTGGTTCGGTGTATCCCACACCTACGTCCATTCCTAAGCAATTCTTGGGTCCACACTATAATCCACTGATTACAGTTGAGTTGTTTTACAAGCTCACAACTCCAACTTATTGTTTTACACGGGGTCACAACGAACCCAGCCGGTTTTCACGGGTTCATCAGCACAAAACCCAAACCCAAGCTAATCTAGCTTGTTCCCGAGGTGAACTACCTCAACTAATTCAATTCCCCTGATTGAATTAGTAAACACCAAATTAATTTAAAGTTTACAACAATGCAAAGCTCCTTAAATGAGCAAATAAGCAATATAAGTAAATAAAGATTAGAAAAGCCTGTTTGAAGCGATTTGAGGTTGGCTTTTTCTTATTTTCTTCTTTTCCTCTTCTCTTTTGAATGGTTGAGCAAAGATTGAATCGTTGAATCTTTGACGCAGCTCGTTGAGGAAATAGGGCTTTTTCTTTTCTTTTTTTCCTTTTTGAAAATCCTCTGATTTTGAACGTTGAAGGCTTTGGATTTCTCTTGAATCACTCTTGGATTGATAGGCTTGGACTCAGAGATTTTTCTCTTTCTTTTCACTGGAGATTTCTCTTGATTTTTCTGTTATTTTTCTCTATTTCTGTTCTCTATTTTCAAACGGTCGAATCCCTCCTTTTATAGAGTCTTAATATGAGATTAGGTGAGAAATAGCCATTGCAAAGTACCTTGGATCCTTCCTTACGCAAAGAAATGTATCTGTTGAGAGTTAGGTGAGAAAATATATCCGTTAGAGTTCGATCTGGCACTTTTGAAAATCGTCCTTGTCAGGTTGGAGTCGGCTCCAACTTTTCATATATCGGTTCCAGATCATGTTTCCATAAATAGAAAAAATTAATTTGACGTGGAGTCGGCTCCGACTTTGCAAAGTGTCGACTCCCCGCAGACTGGAGTCGACTCCCGATTTCTGAAGTGTCGGCTCCAAGAAATGCTCCGAAAACGAAGTCTCTGTGAATCAGGTTGGAGTCGGCTCTGCCAGGTTGGGTGTCGGCTCCGAAACTTCAGGTGTCGGCTCCGAAACTCTAGGTGTCGACTCCGAACCGTGCCAAAATTCTGATACGCTTTGGAGTCGGCTCCAGACACAGTGGGTGTCGGCTCCAAGTTCTGAATTTAAATATATTCCATTGAAATTCAATTCAAAACTGATTCAAACTTGTTTCAATATGTTTTTTTGGATAAATACTCGATCTTAACTCCTGAAACACTTGTCAAATCTATCAGAAACATAATGAATATTCCCATGGCTTTTGTTAATCATCAAAATCAATAATTGAATAAATAATTCATCAATAATTTCTCCAACAACTTTAGTATATAATAACTAATGGAATGCCTGCTAAGAAAGCAGAGCTTTTTCCTGTCACCTTGAAGTTTCATACACCATGTCTTTTGCCTTGAGACTTATCTCGTGGGATTCAATTTTTTTTTCCTTTTTAACTTTGTTATTTTTTGCTTTTCACCAGCCGGCAGATCTTACATTATGAAATAAAGTCAGGCACCAAGTTCCTTTTTTCTTGCATTTTGTTATTCCTTTCTTTATTTTCTATTTAATCCTGATTTCAACTTGCTGCTTTGTGTCTCTACTGTAATTGCCTTTTGGCGTGGGATCCATAAATGGATGAAAGAAGCAATAAGTGTTGCAAGAGCAAGAGATACTTTATAACTCGCAATCAATCTGAAGTCAAACCTCTAAATTTGTTCCAGATTTGTTGCCAAGAGACTGGCCTGAAAGGCCATTTGATTGGTAGAGACTAGAGAGGTCTATCTTATAGGTTAAGAATTTTAAGCTCATTCAGCTGGGGAGCAACTCTACAAGGTCCTCTGAAATGGTTTGTCCTATATATATTTAAGCTGTGCTCATGCAAATTAATTGCTTCTTCTTCTTCTTCTTCTTGGTCGTTTTTTTATTTCAATTTTTTATTTTTTTTAACACTCAGTTATAGGCATACTATATAACTTTTTATGCACCTTTCTACTCTGACAGGCATTTTTGTTTTATTCAGAGCAATTTTTAGGAGTTCAGAATCTGCAATGGCATGGGCACAGAGAAGCAAATACTTCCTCCACCTCCTAGCTAGAGGAGTCGAACAGGATGGCTGGAGATTTGTACTTCTTGCTCGGTTCCCAGTCTTGCCATCCTATGTCATCAACTATGCTTTGGCTGCCACAAAAGTTGGTTTTCTCATTGATTTCTTCTTCCTACAGTTATTGGCTGCCTACCAACGATTCTACATAATACATCTGTTGGCAGTCTTGCTGGTGCTGCTGTAGCATTCTCCACTGCTCCAAAAAAGCTCAATTCTACTCTTTATCTGTTCCCTCTACTTGGAATAGTGTTCAGTATTCTCATATCCCTAAGGTAGTGTTTGAAATAGGGAATAAAAGGGGAATAAAGTTAACCAAATAAGAGTAAAAAAAAGTTATCCTATGGATTTACCTTTTTGCATTTGATATGATCAATGGGATAGCCAAGGAATATCCCTAGGAATAGTCAAAGGATAAATTTTATCCCGTACACTTATCCATGGATAATATTTTTTCTACCAAACACTACCTAAGGATCAAGAAATATTCCTTTGGGTTTGTAGTGGCTGAAGAACTTGAGCAATCTTCAACCAGTGAGAACAGTGGTGAGGGCGGTAAAGCTGTGCACTCATCATCCCATAAAAAAAGGGATTGCAAATGCAATTGAAAGAGAGTGATCATCCTTTTTTTTTGTTTTTAAATTTTTTACTTTCTTTTTGGGGAAATTTCTCCATTTAGATTTAGGATTACTCAAATTTGAGATCCAAATTAAAATTCCTTGCCATTAGGCATCTTCTCGATTGCATTGCTTCCTTGCTGCATACTGAGTTGAAACTTTCATGTTCTCTCTTGTTGCCATGTCTCCCTGCATAAATTCATGGAACATTACATGTCGCCCTCCATTTGATGTGATTGACCTCTGGCTAAGTTGGCACCTTTCAGGATCTCTCCCCACTCTTTTTAGTTTGTGTTTGGAGCAGCGCCTTTCTTGCCAGCGTGTTGGCGATATTAAGGTTTTGATTTGCCTTTGAAAGTGTGGAAAAAGCGAAGCATCGCAACTTTGCTTTGCTTAGTTTTCTCTCTTTGAATTTTTCTCCTCCTACTTGCTTACTATTCTGTGATGTGGCTAACGGGGCAGCCACTAACTTACGGCGATCATCTGACAGAGCTAACGGAGCCACCCCAACCTATAGCTGAAGATTTTTGGTGAAGTTGATGCAGCTGCATCAGGTCAACGGCTGAGATCGATCGATGAGGCCAAGATTCGGTAGACTCTGGAGTGTCTATGCTCCAGAGTCGGCGTCGGCTTCCAGAGTCGGCCTTGGCTTTCAGAATCGGCCTTAGCTTCCAGAGTCGGCGTCAACCCCTGGAGTCGGCCTTGGCCTCCAGAGTCAGCATCAACCCCTGGAGTCGGCGTCGGTCTCCAGAGTCGGCGTTAGCCTCTAGAGTCGGCATTACCCCTAGAGTTGGCCTTGGCCTCTAGGGTTGGTCTCGGTGGAATCCTCAGCAAGGACAACCTATACAGATCACAACTCCTATGCGGCCACCGCATCTGATAAAGACCTAGCCCACCAACTCTTCTACAGCCACCACATTTGACAAAGACCTAGCCCATCAACTCCTCTGCGACCATCGCATCCGAGAAAGGCCTAGCCCACCAATTGCTCTGCAGCCACCACGTCTGATAATGACCTGGCCCACCAACTTCTCTGCAACCGCCGCGCTTGATAAGACTAGGCCCATCAACCGGATGTAGCCGCCCACACTGGACGGGACGTGATCGGCTAGCTCTAACAAGCCATGAGGGAGACGCACCCTACTGCTGCTCTCCTCGTCGCTCATCTCTTGCCAGGTTACACATCGAAACTCACAATTATCCATAAAACAGGTAAGAGGGACCCTCAACCAGGTATGCACACTTAGACGCTCGAAAGCCCATACAGAGTTTAGCTCGAGAACTCTCAAGCTCATTGCTGTGACCCAAGCCACTAACTTGAGCATCAGAGGGTCCCCGCCGGAATCACCGGCCTCCGGGACTTCTTGCAGGATTCCAACCGTAGCGGATCCCATCGGAAGACCCCAGGCTCACCAGGGCAGGCAACCCAATGCTCGCGAACGTTCAAGAAAGATGATTTGGCGTCAATAGATTGACGCGCCAAATAGGGGGAGGACAAAAAGGAGAAAGAAAACTCTGCGGCACTCAGCTGCAAGTCTCCACTCCTTGGATCTAGAAGAAGAGAAAAACACCTCCTTCATGATCAAGAAAGGTATATATTATTACAAAGTAATGCCTTTTGATCTGAAGAATGCAGGGGCCACTTACCAAAGATTGATGAACAAGATCTTTAAAGATCATATCAGGCAAAACATGGAGATGTACGTGGACGACATACTGACAAAAAGCACTTACACCGCCAACCATGTTGCCGACCTAGAAGAGACTTTCAATAACTTTCGCCGCTATTGGATGAAGCTGAACCCCTGCAAGTGTGCTTTTGGAGTCACTACGAGAAAGTTCCTGGATTTCCTAGTAACCCAATGAGGGATCGAGACAAACCCAGAGAAGATTCAAGCCATTCTTGACATAAGGCATACCACCAATAAGAAGAAGGTACAATGGATCATCGAGAGAGTGGCCGTCCTGAGTCGCTTTCTGTTAAAGTCGGTAGAAAGATGTCTCCCCTTCTTCAAAGTCCTACTCAAGGAAAACAACTTCGAGTGGACAGAAGATTGCCATAAGGCCTTTGAGGGGCTAAAGGAGTTTTTTTCTATCCCACCGCTGCTGTCAAAGCCAAAGAAAGGAGAAGACCTCTTCCTTTACCTCGCTACTTTCCTAAAAGCGATCAGCTCTGTTCTCTTCCGTATTGCTCCTGATGGGATGCAAAAGCCGATCTATTACACCAGCAAGATGCTTCATGATGCAGAGATCATGTACTTCAAAATTGAAAAGATTATTTTTGCATTTATAGTCTTTGCTCAGCGCCTCAAGCTATATTTTTAGCTCACTCAATTGTGGTGCTCATGGACCAACCTCTTAAAGCCATCCTTACCCATCCTGACACCTTCGATCGACTGGCCAAATGGATGGTCAAACTAGGGGAGTTTGACATCTCATTCCAGCCAAGGTCGGCCATGAAGTCCCAAGTCTTAGTTGACTTTCTGATCGAGTGTATCTAGATCGAAGAGCAACAGGAAGAACCCCCTCTGACGTGCTCGGATGCTGGCAAAGACCTGGATCCTTCATGTAAATGACGCTTCAAACTTCCAAGGAAGCGGAGCAGGTCTCATCCTTGCAGGCTCAGAGGGGACAATGGTGGAGTACACCCTCCGATTCCTCTTCGAGGCGACAAATAATCAAGCCGAATATGAAACCGTATTGGTTGGAATGAAGCTTGCGCAGAAGCTCGGAGTAAAGTGCCTCAAAGCCTTCATCGACTCCCAGCTTATCTTCGGGCAAATCACTGGAGAATATGAAGCCCGAGACTCCGTTATGTTTTGGTATCTGAACAAGGACTGATTAGAAACCTTCTCACTAACATATTTCAACATTAGCTATATCCCTAGAGGCAAGAACGTCAGGGTTGAAGACCTATCCCGGCTAGCCAGCTTAGTAGACTGCGCTCTGGGAAGAACCTACATCGAGCATCTAGAAGCCCCAAGCATCAATGCCGCATAAGAGGTTCCGCCAATCACACAGGAGCCAATATGGATGGACATCTACATCCGCTACCTCACTGATGACACCCTTCTCGTCGATCGTGCCAGATTGCTCAAGTGGAGGACCTCCAAGTTCATAGTGCTAAATGGATAACTGTATAGGAGATCTTTATTCTACCCCCTCTTCAAGTGCATTGGCCCTATAGACGCCGATTATGTCCTTCAAAAAAATTATGAAGGCATCTGCGAAAACCACCTGGGGGGTAGATTGCTAGCATATAAGGCTCTTCGCTAAGGGTATTATTGGCTCACCATGCGAGAAGACATTGTTAAGCTGGTCCAAAAGTACAATAGTTTCCAATGGCACGCTCACATCCAACGGCGGCCGGCTTTTCAGCTAAGCCCACTCTTAGTCCCTTGGCCCTTTACCCAACGGGGAATAGATATCCTCGGACCATTCTCCCCAGCCTTGGGCGAATGGAGGTTTCTGCTCGTCGCCATCAACTACTTCACCAAATGGGTCAGTGTCGAGGTCGAGGCGCTAGCACGGATTATCGAAGGTAAGGTAAAGTCTTTCTTTTGAAAGTTCATTATATGTCGCTTGGGCTTTCCCACACCATCATCACTAACAACAATCTGTAGTTCAACAACGCCACCCTCAAGGAGTTCTGCACCGAGTTGAACATCTATCATCGGTTTACCTCTGTTGGCCATCCAAAAACCAATGGAGAGGCCAAGTTTATGAACCGGACCGTCCTTTAGGGACATAGGATCCGACTAGATAAGTTCAAGGGCAGATGAGTGAAGGAGCTCCCGAGCATACTATAGGCATACCATACAACTCCAAGGGCTTCAACTGGGGAGACTCCCTTCAGCCTCTTCTTCGAATCAGAAGCAGTCATCCCTATGGAGATTGGCCTTCTGAGCCCACGAGTGGAGTCATACAACGAAGAAGACAACCCTGCGCAATTGAGAGCTAGCCTCGATTTCATTGACGAGGCACACAACCGGTCATGACTCAAAATGGCAGTGTTTCGTTAGTGAGCTACGAGATACTACAACGCTCGTGTCCATCCAAAGGTGTTCCAACTCGGGAACCTAGTCCTCAGACAAGCTAAAATCTCCAAGCTGACGAAGAGGGATAAATTTTCTCACAATTGAGAGGGTCCCTATCGATTCATCGAAGCACTTCACCGAGGAGCATACCAAATCAAAGGACTCGATGGAAAGCCAATCCCCCGCACTTGGAACGCATACAACCTCTGTCAATATTACCAACAATGTACACATCCAGCTAACGAGAATAAAAGTAGCTTCAAATATTCTATCTCCTTATCCAACTCATTTCGCAAGTTGAAGATCAACTTCCCAGCAACCCTCGAGTCACCCCTCGGACCGGCACAAGAAACCCCCTGAGTCGGTTTCAAAAAGGCTCTCGAGTCGACCTCAGCAGCCCTCGAGTCACCCCTTGGGCCAGCCCAGAAACCTCCAAGTTAGTTTCAAAAGGTTCTCGAGTTGGCCTTAGCAGCCCTTAAGTCACCCCTCGGGCCGGCGCAAGAAACCCTTGAGTCGATTCTAAAAAGGATCTTGAGTTGGCCTCAGCAGCCCTCGATTCATCCCTTGGTCCGGCGCAAGAAACCCCCAGGTCGGTTCCAAAAAGGCTCTCGAGTCGGCCTCAGCAGTCCTCGAGTCATCCCTCGGACTAGCATGAGAAACCCCCAAGTCGATTCCAAAAAGGCTCTCGAGTCGACCTCAGCAACTCTTGAGTCACCCTTCGGGCTGGCGCAAGAAACCCTCGAGTCGGCATCAATAGTCACAAGCCTGCCTCAACAGCTCCAAGTCAGCCTCAGCATCTACTCGAGCAATATTCCCGTAATCGTCGGGCGAAACCACGACAACCAAGTGAGTGAAGCCTAAGCTAAATTTACTTGTATTACAGGTTGTTGAACGCCCTCGATGGATCAAGGGAACTCAGTTCGGCCCCTACCTCATCTAATTTCCTCAAGAGGTTAAGGGTTGAAACCGATGCGCAAGTGAAAAACAAAGTATACAAAGAAAGAGAGATACTACAAAAAGCTAAGTACTCCATATTTAGATAAAAATTATCTTTCATTGATTTTCAGAGGAGTTACAAAATGCCGACTCAAGTCAGACTACAAAATGTGCAAAACAAAAAGTTTAAAATAAAATAGGGACGACCCTACGGCTCGGCAGGCACGGGGTTGTCATTGCCTGCCGGTTCCTCCATTGCCACCGTTTCCTTCGCCATAGCCGGCTCTTCCTCTTCCGAATCATTCGGCTCGAGGTCGTCGAGGCCGGTGATACCAAAAACTAGGGCGACTTTGTTCTTGCAGTCGCCAAAACCTTTGAGGTAGGTGTCGACGGACGCCTCTGCCACCTCTTCGACAAAACTGGTGGAGCCTCGAAATGCTCCATAGCCTCGGTAGCTTTTCCTTTGGTAGTTTGTGCTGCCGCCTCAGCCTCGGCTGCTCTCGCTCAGGTGGCTCGCGCATCCGCATTGTCCAAGGCCACTCTTTCTTCGGTGACTTAGGCTGCCGCCTCAGCATTGGCGGCTTGCTCATCGACTTCCTTCGCCTTGAGACCGACTTCATCCAACTTGAGGTTGGCTATCTTGAGCTGGACCTTGAAGTTCTGCAGCCTCGCCACGGCATCGACCAGTTTCCCCTTGATGGCCTGAGCACTCTCGAATTCCACCACGGCCTTGCTCTCCACCTCCACAAACTGTGCCTCCCATTTGTGGTTTTCATTCTGGGCGGCCTGGAGCTCCTTCGTCATTTTTGCCTGCTGGGCCCATGCCGACTCTAGTTCACCGCCCTTAGCCTTCTCGGCCAAAGCCTGAGCAGCGGCAGCCTCCTTCTAGGCCTGGCTGATATTGTTGGCGGCTTGGAGGGAGACGTCTCGAACGACGAATATGTCGTTTACCATCTGTGTAAAGATGAGACATGTCAGAATGCGTAAAGGCAAGAAAACTATCTAAAGAAACAAAGAATTACTAGGTAAAGATTCAAATTTATAAGAAAGACTAGGTCATTTGGTACACTGTACGCATCATGAACGAATTAGGTAAGAAAGTATGGTCTCTTAACGTTAACCGTGCTCTTGTTAAGCGAAACCAGCCAGAGAGCACAGTAGGCCCAAGAATCACCTTATGGAATATCCTGAGGATCAGACTTGCAAACGCAGCGCATCCGGTGCACGCTTTGTGCACTGAAGATCGATGCACAAAATCTTTTTTAACATGAGAGAAGCTGAGATTGATGCTCTAAGAGCATAGAGTGTACTTTAATAAGGCCTTTTGTATGGTCCTTATATATTTCTGAGGCTTGAATTGGTTTCACTTCTAATAATATAGGTTTCACTTCTAATAATATATATATTTTTAATTGTTAAAGTGAGTCATCTCTATTTTTTTCTCCTTTCTTATTGTATTCTAGAGGTTAGGCTAGCCCCCCTCCCTTTATGTACCATTTTGATTTTAAATTAATAAACTGGTAGGGGTCTATGCCAAACCCCCCACCATTAAGGTGACTTTATATTAATAAATATCTTTATTCTTAATAATTTTTAAATTAATTAAAAAAAATTTTTTTATAAAAATTTTTATCAAGGCCTTATGGACCGTGTTGGCCCACGTGGGCCATGCCTGGCATGGCACGGCATAGGCCCATGTGGGCCTGGGCCGTACCGGCACGACGAGCCATGCCATGCCGGCACAGGCCCATCATGGGCCGTGCTGTGCTGGGCTGGCAAAATTTTTTTCTGAGACCAGCACGACACGGTATACTGGGTCGTACCTGGCATGGCCCGGTACTGCTACCGGCATGGTCTGGTACTGTAGTAGTACCGAGCCATACCAGGTACGACCCATTTCGTGCCGGACTGTGCCGGTCCATGGGCGGCATGGCCCAGTGCCTACCTCTAGGAGCAAGGCCACGTAGAGGTCATCGATGACATCTACAACCCATTGTTGGGGGATCTCTTCCCGAAATAGGGGGAGGTACACACGCCCCAGCAGTCGCTCCACTGTACGGCTGTGGTTCATTATCAACCTCCTCAGCGCGATCGCCTTGGGGCAGTCTGTCACCGCTGGTGCAAAGGTCGCCATTATTGTAGGGACGGAGTCAGTAGCCGCCGGCGCCACCCCACGCTCTGTTCCTAGGGCGACGATCTCCTCTGCCTCTGGTCCCGCCACCATTAGGGTCTCTTCCGGTGTTGGTTCCTCCACCATCGGGGCCTCCTCCCTCCTTAGCCCTGCCTCCGCGAAGGCTTCCTTGCCCCTCGACTTCGCCGTCGGGGCTGCCTCGACGTGAGGCTTAACAACTGGAGCCGTCTCCTCCCGATCCACCGGTGCTGAGGTGGAGCCGAGGACCTTGGACGAGGTCTCTTCTCCCTCGGCCTCTTTGCATCGCCGACAGCTTGCTTTCTCTTCTTAACGGCCACCCTAAAATAACTGCTAGGGACCTTCATTCCTGCACGTGACGGAGGATCAAATTTAAATAAAAAAAATTTCGCTTACAGGAGTCGACACTATGCCAGCCTCCCGGAGGTTGTCCTTCGACAGAAGCTCTCGGTAGGAAGGGACTCGGGAAGATAGCAGCTAATTATAGACCTACCGATCGCGCTGTTCTACCACTAAGTTTTTATTTGGTATTAAGTTTAGGCTCCTCCATCTTAATCTCATCCCCTCCCTCGATGTGCCTAAGAAGAAGCATGATTTTTATCTCTTGATGGAGGAAGGAAGGTCAAGCCTAATGACTCGGTGTGGCTTGGGGGTGAAGATCCACCACCCAGTATCAGAATGATGGAAAAGGGTGTACAAGGCTCGAAACAGGAATACTTGGACCACTATGCCATGAAAGCTACAGAGGACTATGAAGGTGCAGATGGTCTGTGAAAGGAATTTGGAGTCAGCTTCGCCGGAACTAGGTCATATCTTTTAAGGAGGCTGGTGATGAATGGATGAAGGGGAAGCCGAAGACTCGCCCTGAAGAATTCCTCATACAGGGTAACTCCTCCGGCTCGGCCGATGGTCACCCTGTCGCTAGAATAAGGGGCAGATAACCAGATATCCCTGGGGATCCCATAGGTGGTCCTAAGGGTATCTAGGTCTTCGGGGGTCATAGTGGAGGTGACCCCCTCCGGACTAACCGAATTAGGAACAATGGTTGGAGAGGATGCCTGACAAACTCTAAGCGGAGGATGGGCCGTAGGTGGCGGTTGGGCCACAGTCGACAAAAGCTCACGAATTGAAACTCCGCCAGCTGCTCGAAGCTGCATCAAGGGAACCCCATCCTCAAAGGAGGATGAGGGGGAGGAGGCTACTATTGGTCTCTTGCCCTTCCTATCAGGAGCCATGAAGAAGGAAAAGAATGATCGGAAAGGTGAAGGGAACTGACTTAAGAGAAAGAAGAAAGCCGAAAGCCTGGGTTTAGGAGACGGGGAAGAGGATAAGCTCTCGGATTCCAGAAGCCTAGAAAAACCAGGTGAAAAGGATGAAAGGCCTTTTATATTCAGCCTTCGAATCGCTCTGCCTAATTTTCTAGCCAACATGGATGCCCGTGGATTGGAGGCAACATCCCAACCATCACGTGATCCCCATCACCCGAGGCGATAAGCTCCTATGGCACACAGAGAGATGCGTTCTGCAATGAATGATGGGACATTAATGACGCCATCCCAATAAAGGCGACTGGTTTTTCTTCGTTCGAAGGAAGCCTCCCCGATTTCGAAAGAAATCTCCTTGATCCCAGAACGGCGATTTACTGGATGATGGCGGTACAATGTCCCACACTCCCTTAAATGTGAAAAAACTAGTCCTCCTCAAAGCATGTGCCCATCCCCATAATTAACGGCGCGCAAAAATTAACGACAGCAAGACTCTATGCTCCTTTCGCTTGGCGGGACATGTTGCTGCACAAACTTAGGAGCGAGGGGGCATCTAATGTGGCTAATAGGGCCATCACTAACTGACAGCGAGGATCATCTGACGGAGCTAACGGAGCTACCCCAACCTACAGCTGAATATTTTCGGTGAAGCTGATGCAGCTGCGTCAGGTCAATGGCTGAGATAGACCAATGAGGCTGAGATTCTGCAAACGACAAAGGTCATTTTGGCAAGATCGGAGTGTCCATGTTCCAGAGTCGGTGTCGTCCTCTAGAGTCGGCGATAGCCTCCAGAGTCGGCATCAACTCCTGGAGTCGGCCTCGGCCTCCAGAGTCGATGTCGGCCTCCATAATTGGCATCAACCTATGGAGTCGGCCTCAGCCTTCAGAGTTGGCATCGGCCTCCAGAGTTGGCATCAACCCCTAGAATTCGAGTCGATTTCCAGAGTCGGTGTCGGCCTCCAGAGTTAGCATCAACCCTTGGAGTTGGCATTAGTCTCCAGAGTCGGTGTCAGCCTCCAGAGCTGGTATCAACCCCTGGAGTTGGCCTCGGCCCCTGGGGTCAGCCTCAGTGGGATCCTCAGCAAAGACAACTTGTACAAACCACAACTCCTCTGCGACTATCGCATCAGACAAAGACCTGGCCCACCAACTCCTCTGCGGCCACCATGTCTGACAAAGACATGGCCCACCAACTTCTCTACAACCACCGTGCTTGACAAGACTAGGCCCACCAACCGGCTACAGCCGCCCATGTTGGACGGGATGTGGCTGACTAGCTCTGACAAGTCACGAGGGAGATGCACCCTACTGCTGCGCTCCTCGCCGCTCATCTTCTGCCAGATGGTTACACCTTGGAACTTATAATTATTCATAAAACAGGTAAGAGAGACCTTCGATCAGGTATACACACTAAACGCTCGAAAGCTCATATAGAGTTTAGCTCGAGAACTCTCGAGCGCTCTCGAGCTCATTGCTGTGACTCAAACCGTTGACTTGAGCGTCGAAGGGTTCCTATCGGAATCACCGGCCCCTGAGACTTCTTACAGGATTCCAACTGGAGCGAAGTCTGCCGAAAGACCTCATGCTCGTCGGGGCAGGCAACACAACACTCGCGAATGTTCAAGAAAGGTGATTTGGTGTCAACATTCTGTATGTAAGGTAAGTGATGAGTTAAATTCATGTTGCTTCCACCACTTTGGATCATGTCTTTTTGTGGGAATTCTAACAAGCAATTGTTAAGCTTGGTTTGGTGTTCAGGAATGAGATTGAAAGCTATAGTTCATTCAAGGAAAACCCATGACATGTTTTCTCTAAGCAACGCTCTTCTTTCGACATAATCCAAAGCAAATCCTGCAGTGAACTCCAAGAGACCTATGGGGCAGCAGCAGTCATTCCTTGGTTTCCACTCTTTCTCGTGATTTATTTAAGGCAGATCCAGAAGACTGGCTCTGGCATCAATGTAACAGCATGGAGCTCCATGTTCTGTTCTCCCCTATCCTTCTCGTTTTATTCAGCGGGTCCATTCCGACGGGCCTCGCAGACAGCAGCCCTCTCCAAGACGCATGCCCAATGGCTCCACAGGGTGAAAGAAAGCAGCTCTTCATGAATGGCTTCTTATGCAAGGACCCCAAAACCATCATGCCGTCGGATTTCAAGACATCGGTGCTCAACAGTCCGGGCGACACTGAGAACTTCGTCCGGTCATCCATGAACGTTGTGACCGCCACCGAGTTCCCGGGCCTAAACACGCTGGGCCTCTCCGTGGCCCGAACTGACCTGGCCATGGATGGCATGGTCCTGCCTCACTCGCACCCGAGAGCCTCCGAGATGATGTACGTGCTTCGTGGCGCCGTGGTCGTCGGCTTCATCGACACCAAGAACCGGCCGTTCCAGAAGACCTTGGAGGAAGGTGACGTTTTCGTGATCCCTCGCGGGCTTCTCCACTACTGCCAGAACGCAGGGTTTGGGCCAGCCACCATCCACTCGGTGCTCAACAGCCAGAATCCGGGTGTTGTAAGCATTGCCGGTGCTATGTTCTCGTCGGATTCGGATTCTCGTGTGCCCGAGAGGCTGGTGGCCACGATGCTGAGCCTCAAAGCTATGGAGTTGGGTCGCAACCGAACCGATGCCATTTTTTGAGCCATACTTTGAGTTGGTCCATTTGTGTATGCACTCTTTTAATTGGCAAGGATCCTTTTGGTACTGTGCATCTCTTTGTTTTCTGAAAAAAAAAAAAACAAAACAAAAAAAGAGTCGCGAATGTCTTATTTAAATCAGCTTATGTTTGTATAAATTACTTTGTACTCAAAATGAAAAAAAAAAAGAAGTTTCACCTGAAATTTTTTTTTTTTTTTTTTTTTGTTGGAGGGGTTGGGGAGGCATTTACTAAACTAAAGTAGGTTTTCTCGCACGAAGAAATCACGGGTTATCATAGTCACTGTATTAAGAAACATACAGTACATAACCGGTACAAAAGAGGCTCTTGGTGGGAGCGATTTTCCACCGCTTGTTTTAGCGGGCGCTGGGCTTGGTCTATAAATAGGAGTCCACTATAAATCGGCCTCATTTGAAGTTTCGAAAAGCCGACAGCGTCTGCCGCTTTCCATGTCCGAGGTCAGATAAAAGAGAGAATGCGAGAGAGGGCGACACGGAGAAAAAGAAGAAGCGATGACGCTGCTCTGCTTCTTGCTTGACCTCCGAACCATTCCTCTTCCTTTGCTCCGCGATCTGAAACAGGTGATGATCAAGATCCACGCATCTCTCCCTCGAACTGGTTCGAATCTAGGGTCTTGACCTTATGTGGCGAATTTTTTTTTTTTTTTTTTTTTATCGATCATTTGCTTTCGTTCTACCGTTTAGTGGTAATTTTCTTGCGTTTGTTTTGGGGTCATCAGAGTTTGCTACAGCTCGCGAATCTGTATGCTGTGACGGCCGGGAGAGGAGAAAGGGAGCGAGGGGCGGATGGGATGCCGCTGCTCCGGGATCGGATAGGGTTGTGCTACCTCCATAGGAGCAGAGCTCCCTCCTCTTCTACTGAGGTCAGTAGATCGAGTTACTAGTTAAGACGCTCCATGTACTGTTATGCTTTTTTTTTTTTTTTTCTATGTTTATTTAATTTCTTTTTCCCCATTTGGTTTGGGACTTGGGAGCTAAGACCCCATTTATTCTCCTGTTTTGCTTTATTTATTTTCTATCTGTCTGTCTAATTGTCATATGGAAGATTAAGCAGTGTTTGGGGGGAAAGCCTACAAAAGAAGAAAATCGATGCCATCTTTTGCAAGTGCCACTTAGATGACTGAAATCCTCATGTAATTATCTAATAGAAGAGAGTTAAAAGTTTGAAATAAATTCTTGATCCACAGGTAAATTTAGGGTAGATGACTATAGGGAACTTTAGTCATGACAGAGTCACTCTTCAAGAACTAGCTGTCCCAACTTGAAGGTATGGCAAATGGACCTAAAAATATGATATGCGCAAGGCAGTCTCGATAAAGGCCACTTTTTACTTGTTAGGCAACATGTTCCTCTTTTAGCTCAAGTCTCTTTCCCATCTTCTCCAACGCTGTACCTGAACACTAACTATGATCCAAGTTTAGGAGGAAATAATTCAGATTTTTATTTAAATCAGACAGGACACACCCTTGAAACCTTAAATATAAAGCTGCTTCATTATTTTGCCACTTAATCTAAACAAAAACAGAACATGCCCATTTTGTTCACAGCAAATTGATTTCAATCCAAATGATTGAAATGAATCTATTTGTACCACTCAGTTCAATTTCATTGATTTCACTAGATCAAGCTAAAATTTGTGTCTGGGAGGAGGAAGGGAGTGGAAAATGCTGCAGCTGCATATATTCAAATATTTGAAAATGAATTGTACTGTATTACAGGAAATTGACCTCAACTAAACTATTTTGTGTGTTTTCCATATTGAGTTGACCCTCTTTTTCTTAAAAAAGTATTATTATATCTTTATTTTATCATTTAAAAATATTATTATATCTCTATTTTTATCATTTTATTCAAAGTAAAATATCAGTTTGTGTTATTATTTATAAAGATCATTAAATTTTCTCATTAGATCTAGATTCCTTGTTTATTTAGCCTTTGCACCAATGCAGTTTGATTTGTCCAGTTTCCTTTGGTTTTGAGGTGACTGAGGTGTCCAATATTGGAATTTAAATTTCAATTCTAGCGAAAATATTTGGACATTAAAAAACACAAGTAACCAGGATATATTTCACCAAGCTTATCCATGACACTGCACGATTTACCATATACATTAATTTGTTCAAATTCTATACCTATTGCCATAATTGTCAAGTTATGCAAGTTGACCTGCATCCATCATCATCTAAAATATTTAGTTTACTTGCAGAGTAAATCAGTGATTGCATTTGAAATTTCCCTGTATGCAATTGTGGGATAATGAAATAAAAGGATTTTAATATTCTATATGATGTAAGCACCCCCCCCCCCCCCAAAAAAAAAAAAAATAAAAGAAAAAAAAGAAAAATTCCATGCATGCAAGTCTGATATCAGTCTTCAAGAAGATTAGTGTGAAGATATTGATCATGAATTATATTTCAACAGTTGAAGATTACGTACAAGCCAGGACAGAGTTTCAGTCTCCGAGATTTCCACCATGCTGTTAACAACCTACCCATGGGTAGCTTTGTTCCTGAGTTTGACGAGTCCATGCCTGCCAGAAGTGGTGACCAAGGTAACTATAATGTCTTGACTCTTTTGATTTGGTTGTTCTCTTTCCAAATTTAAGGAATTAATGAATTTCTAAAAGCTTGCTGATCTAGGTTAGAATTTTCTTTTTCTCTCTCTTGCATGAGTGCCTGCAGATGTATCACTTACAAACCTTTTGATGAACAAAGCTCTCTACACATGGGGTGGTCTTCACGTCCCAAAGAAACTTGTTATCATATGTACATCTTTGTTCACTAAAACTGAAGCTATTCACAAATCCCTCCTGGTATGGAGGAAATAATGGTTAATTTTCTTTTCAGCATTTAAACTGTCTGCAGGTTCCTGAGCAGTCCATAGCTGGCTAGCTTTGTCTCTAACCACTTATGTATGACAGGATGCTGCAGAACAGTGCATCACAGTGGAATTTGTCGTGTTGGAACAAGAAGAGGGAAATGCATATCATGATGCATCAGAGAAGCTCAATGGATTCATTAGTAGTATCCATGATCTTGAAAACTGTGTGCTCCGGAGGTATCTTTCTGGTGAGAAAATCTTCTAGCGGATTAGAATTTTTTTCAGTTTTCCCCCAGTCCAACCCCAGGAAGTTTTGGTGCTTCTCTGTCATTAGACTTGGAACTGGGATGGCTTCATGCATAATTCTACTCAATGATTGTATTCATCAATAAAATGTATAATTTCAAAAGTTTGGATACAAATAAATTGTGTAAAACCCAAGGTCTGCTATTCTGTAAATTTAATATACTCAAACAAATTAGTCTAAAGATATTCCGTTTGGTTGATGAATCTTGAGATTTCATCAAATCCAAGGTACCAGACTGGTATCGATTTTATACTGGTACAATGTCAGTATGCTTGGTACGTGTGTCTATTCAGTGTACCAAGATTAGGTAGGCATCGGGATCAAGTTTTGGTTCGGTACCAATATGGTGCAGTATGCCTAGCATGGGGTGATACGCACTGATATGGCATACCATGATTAAATCTTTCCTGAGAGCAGTTTATGTTTATAAGCAGCTTCTAAAACTACAACAAAAATCTCTGAAACTGCAGAATCTTGGGTCTTGTGTGGCATTGTCAAAAGATGGGTGCAGGAGCTAAAGGATGATGTAGAGGAACCACTGCAAGCAGTTTTTCTCTTCAAAACACCATTATTGGCTGTATTGATAAAATTTATTGCAACTTATTTTCTTCTTCAAATCAGATTGTTGATGGTTTTCCATCCTGTGAGGTAATGTATCTGACAACTAAATTTGGTATATAACTACATTTAAGTTTGCTGGTACATGACAATAACAGATCCTAGCTCAAATTTGATATCATATGATCAGACTATCTGTAGAACTTCAGGATCTCTTACTCACGTCAAAGAATACCGTCTAGATATTGTGAATTCTCAGCAGTGATTTGATAATTCTAATTGAAGTTTAATGCCCTCCAGTGATACCAAATACCATATTTTAATATTTATTGACTTGCTTTACCAAACTAAAGAGTTGAAAACTGCACTATTCAAGAAATTCATCATTTTGGCTTCTGGATATTTCATAACAATAATTCAATACAATAAGATACTCAAGTCTTCAACTATTCTTGATTATGATGTACTTCTAGCTCAGAAAGACAAAGTTTTGCCTTCTAGATGTTTTGTAACAACAGTTCAATGCAATAAGATACTTAAGTTTTCAAGCATTCTTTATTAAGTTGTACTTGCTGACTCAGAAGAATGTAGATATCATGTATAATTACTACTGGATTAAGTCTTAAGTCACCAAAACAAGGTACAATGACTGGCTTGTCCATGGATTTGTATATTGCATATATAACAATCTTTTGTTATATACCTAAGAACATGATTTATTGATAATACGCCTAAATTTTAATCCATATTTACGAACTTGAACAAACTATATTAATAATTGACTTTACATTGGCTGAAATAAATAGCTTCATTTTGAAGTATTGGCAATTCAGTTTTTCTAGAGGTTGGTATGTTAGACAATTTAGATACTTGCCAAGTGTGGTGTTAGTCCATAAATTGCATCATACCAAGTGATCAACAGAAAATTCAGCGATCATTGCCCATGGACTACGATTTTACTCATTTCCTTCTCACAATAATGGTGGGTCAACTGCCAATAATTTCAAGAAACCATGTGAGAATTAACCCATCAAATACTTGGACAACTTGAACCTGGAACATTCTCCAAGAGGAAGGGCACAACTGCTGGGCCATGTACTTCATGACTGTCTAACATTTTCATGCCTACGCAACTAGAAGTATAGCCTTGAAACTTGAATCTACAGGATGTAATGCCATTTAAAACCAAAAGGAAAAAACAAAATCCTGTTACCTGTTGAATCATTGTTATCCTTGAT
This sequence comes from Calamus simplicifolius, assembly GCA_900491605.1. NCBI lineage: Eukaryota > Viridiplantae > Streptophyta > Magnoliopsida > Arecales > Arecaceae > Calamus > Calamus simplicifolius. The sequence goes on along the minus strand of UESW01004791.1, from coordinate 180,353 downwards.
ATCTGTCATGTGTTACTAAGCTCTTAGTATGGCTTTCTGTATCCTATTTGGTCACATTGAAACAAGATTACTTTGTTGAATTGACTAAGATAAGAAAACTGACTGCCAACTTGCCTCATCATCCCTCATTTTTGCTCACTTAGGACCAAAATTGATGGAACAAATGATAGTTAGAACAGAGATGGCTATTTTACCCCAACCCAATAAGGATCCACCCTAATTTGCCTTGCTCAGGGTGGGGTCCAATCTTCGATTGGGTTTAGGGTGGATTTTGAGGAAGATTGAAAAATTTATGGTCAAGATCGGAGCAAGGCTGGTATATATACTCCCCACCCTGAAACCAACCCTAAATCAACATGTAAATTGCGGGGAAGATGATCAGATCCTGAACTTGGCTATACTCGAATGTTGCCAAGTCTATCTCTCTCTCTCTCTCTCTCTATATATATATATATATATATATATATATATATATGAAGGATAAAAATGCAATTTACATGTTGATTTAGGGTTGGTATGTATGTAGGTATGTATGTATGTATGTAGGGCTATTGTTTTCTTTTTTTTTTATAGAGATTTGATGTTTGTTATGTAATTCTTAATTATGAGAACAATGTGATTTTTATTTTTTTCACACGGTCAAATTATAACTTTAATAAAAAGAGTAGTCAACGTTTGTTTTTTAAAGACATAAAAAAAAAGATTAGGGTTGAGGCAATAGGATGGGGTTGGGATCCCCGTTCCCTGTAAGGTCAGGATGGGGGCTAAACTTATTGCTCTAGTGGGGCAGGGGGCGGGGTATGAGAAGTCAGAGATAGGGATGGGGTAGGCAAAAATTGACCCATCCCATTGCGATTTCTAAGTCAAATAATGGACATAATAAATCTTGCAAAATACCGTGTGAAGTAGTAAAAAATATAAGTTAGCATGTGATGGTGTACGTAGGACTCATCATTTTAAGCTTGTCAGCAAATCGACCAAAATAGGATGACATCATACAATATTGAGTATGCCTAAGTTTGAAAAACTTGACTGTGCCTTCTCACTGTGCCTTCTCACATTGTATATAGGTTAAAGGAAATATATTTTATGAAAGTTTTTGCATGAGCTTGTTTTATGCAAATTTCAGGATGTGAGGTTGTTTCTTTTAAGAAAATATATTTTTATATAGAATGCTATGATAGACATGCAGATGCCATGGCTATCCAATTGAAGTTGCAGTTGATGATAAGAAAAAGAAGTCTTGTCCGCTCACCTGCCATGAGCTCAAGGCCTCTGATCTGATTGATAATGCAGCAAGGGTTGGAGAACAAACTGTTTTGTTTCTGCCCTCATTTGAAGGCTGTCCAAAGCTTCAACAAATCTCTGCACCCATAACATTTACCATAATTGAACGCACCAACTTGGCTTCACTAAGTGAAGGTCAGTGTTGATTATAGACTTATAATAATATATAATTATGGATGCAGGCTTTTCAAGTAACCTCTTGTGTGAGGCCATTAATACTAGCTGAAGTTTTTAAGTGGATATTTGATACTATTTATTAGTTCTCTTGACTTAATATCCAGGTTTCTTTATATAAATGGATGTAAAATGAGTAGCTAGCCATGTTTATGTTTAAAAATAGAGGATCATTTAATCTCCAATTCCAAAAGGAGGAAGGAGAAACAGATGTTTACAGTAGATTGTAAAGAATTATCATTTACTACTTGTATAGTATCCTTCTTTTTGTGATGGTTAACAGGTGTTATGGTAGGGACATCCTATATTGTGACTCCTTCAGATTGCCATGAAACAGAAGTTACTCCAGATGAAACTGATAAGTCAGATTTGAATACTCAACGTGAGTAGACTGCACTCAGATGTGATGGGGTTTTGTACCTCTCTGATTAGTCTGTCTATTCTATATTACTACAGTTTTTCATGGTCTGCGTGGAGCTCTCTTTCATCTAGATCAGGGACTTGTATGCTCTTCAACCTGTAATACAGATACAATGAAGGATGGAGCCTTCCAATGCTTTTATGTTCTTCAACCTTCTGACAAAGGACCGATGCTTTTGAGGGTAAAACATATGTGCTCAATGAATCATTTCTGTTAAAGTTGAATTGCAAAAAGCAAGTCTCTTTTAGCCTTATGAATGCTCAAGTTGCAGCCTTGTTTAACTACTATTAGGAGATCTCTGGTGATTGGACCTTTGGAATGTAACACCTGCATCTGGCTGTGTGTGAGATACTTTGCTAAGGCCATTCAATTATTGATTATACAAACTGGTGCACCTTTTTAGAAACTAAATGGAACACAATCTAAAGCCAATCATTTGACAATTCTTCTTGGTACTAAAGCTTGAGTTTAATTTACAAAATATTTGTTGTTAGTATTTCTTTTTTTAAAAAAGAAAAACTTCTGCATGAAAAATAACATCATCATATGGTGGAAACTGTGCAGAGGCTTGCTGGATCAGAAGAAATTATGCCAATTCCTGAGATGAGTCAAACAAATGACTGTGTCATACCACAAGAATTAGAGAACTCCATTCGATCCTCGTTATCAAAGGTCTTGTACTCATTTTTCATCAATGAAAATTTTTGTTTATAGGTTAGTGAGGCATAATCTACTTGCATACCTATTGACTGGAATTTGTAACCCGAGATAGCAAAATTTCAAGTTAAGATTTTGCCCTTAGCTTGCAGATCTTATGCTTTACGTATGCTGGTTTTTAACTTCTTTTTTTCTTTTCCAGATTGAACTCAGTGACTACAACCCTCTTCAACATGAAAGAGGTTTCCACCCAAACTAAATTGGTTGGTAAAGGAAAGCTTGCAGTTTGGGTAATTTCTTAGTTGTAGTACTCTCTTCACATTCACAAAGTTGCACTTGTCTTTTAGCATATGAGAATTACCTGCATTTTGTGAACTGTAACTCAAATTTAAACCTAGAGGTGAGGTCAATCTGACCTATTCAACTAAGGTTTTAGCTAATCCTCATAAAATATCTAATGATCCTTGAAAACCTCCACATCCAGGAAGGTTCTGCCACGTGTTCAGATGAGTCCTAAGGTCAAGGATACGCATGATATCCAGTCGTCCATTCTGCAGCATCCCACATCTGACCAAGCTTCTGAAGCTAAAATATGGCCCAACAAAAATAAAGAGGAACAGACCTCATCTTGTGTTACAGAAGAGTGGGAGCAACTTCTCATTGTTGATGAAATGAACGATAGCTATTCTCCCACCTGTGTTTCCAAACGCAAGTTCCAAAATTCCAGTTTGACAGCTGAGACCAAGCCTTTGGATGAAAAGACCTCAAGAATTCTTGAAAGATTAGAAGCTCCAAAACAACAGAAACTGAAGGCTACTTCACCATTAGTCTCAAGAAACTCAGTCAATGAGCTGATGAAGCACCCACTGGTGCCCTTTGAATCAAGCTCAAGCCAACCACTGAAACCTAACTTTCAGAGGTTAAAAAGGAAGCAGAGATAAATATAGGCACTGTTCTTCAGGTTGCTATTTGGTTGGTAGATTTGCAAACGAGTTTTAGCATATATGTGTCTTTATGCATGCACATAGTTTAGAATTTACGGTACAGACGCTATTATACTTGTGTATATGAGATGTGGCGGAGCATTAATCATGCACTGGGTGACACAATATTGTTGATGCTGTCATGCCTGCTGTAAAAGGTTCGAATTCTTTGCAACTGTAGAGGCATGTATTGTTCTTTTTCCCCCTATTCAAGGGAGACAGAATGACGAAAGGACATCCAACTAATTCCTTACTGCATCTCGTTAGCGTTCAAGGATGATCCGTGTGACTTCTTAATGTGCTGCAAAGAGAATTGGTCGAGACCTCTGTCAAAGCTAAAGGTGATTTCTAGCCCTTTTTTTTATTCAAAAATTCCCTTGTTTTTTTTTTTTTTTTTTTTTTTTCATTCACCTGAAAATCAACATGATTTATGCTTGCTTGACATTAGTCATCATGTTTTTTCTATTTCATGCAGGAACGATAATTAGGTTTGGCTGATTTTGTAGGTGGGACATACAAACGTTGGCAAGGGCTGCGATCCAATCCAGCTGTTATAAAGTTGTTCTGGAGAAATCATGACCAAGATAATCCTTGGGAAGGCCATCATTGAAGAGCGCTAAACCTGAAGGATTGCCCTGAGATATCAGGTAAAGGAGTTTTCAAGGTTAAAAGCACGTAGCTACTTTGTTGACAGTGATATCTTCATGCGAAGTGATGAGATAGTTCTTCTCCTGCCCACTACTTAGCCTTAATATGTTAATTACTCAACTTGCCAGCGATCGAAGAATATCAAAACCTTACCCATCTCTTAATATTCGGACTAGTCTAGTCGATTTGGTACGCATGACAAGGTGGTTGTCTTTGTTTAGCATAGTGGCTGCCGCAATCATCCATTTCTGGCTCACTGCTTTAATGATTGCATGAGCTTTACATATTCTTGGTGCGCTAGTACCTGCACCTTTCTGGGTTTTCACCCAAAAGAATCTCCCAAATGAGGTGATGGCGTGCGTTTGTTTTTTTGGCTTGATAGTGGGTTGCGTGTAGTAATGGTTTGCCAGGTCTCCACTGATCGGAGTGTATGAAACGCGGAGGAGCTTAGATGTTAGCCTTTTCAAAGTGCTGTTACCCCTAAATGATTTGCTTGTAGCTCGACTGCCAGAAAAGATTCGCCGGTTCTCGTTGGCTCGTTGCATAACCATGTCATATGGAAGAAACTCGGCAAATCGTGGTGCCGTTCATCATCTTGTTCCTAGAAAAGCGGATTAAGGATGTTCATGTAACGTAACAAATAATGGAAACTCGGAAGGACAATTCAGTAATTAATTAAATGTCTTATTCTAAATTATTCATGTATAAGCTGTAAACGGTGTAAATAATTGACTGCATCATTCATTGTCTGAGATCGTCCTTCAATTAGCCTTTTAGATTTGTGAGCAGAAAAATAGAAAAGAAAAAAATACTTTGGATAATGAATAGCACAACATCAACGTTGTGTTGATATGCGCGAAGTGGGAATTTATGAAACATTTGGAATGTACGTACTCTCGTTTGTAGCCATTACCGAAATCCTAGTCCATGTCGGATGGTTCTCTCTGCTGAAGAAGTTTGCATGAGACATGGGCTTACCAATAAAATTAGTCTAAACAGGAAATAGATTAGCATAAAATGGCTGTTAGGCGGGGCTAGATATGTTTTATGGTGCTTGAAGTGCATGGAGAAAGGCTGCTGGAACCAGTAGGCAAATATATGATTAATAAATCATATCATGCAGGTTAGTATAGGCTTGGTCAGGTTTTCATTGAAATTCTCTTCGAGAATTGGAGTGATCAAGGTGGGGCAATTGGCAAGCGTAAAAAATCTCTATTTTTTAAGAATTAGATGGAACGCCTGAAAATGGAATTGATTTACTATCCCGAAAAGACCGAGATATGGGGCTGGTTTACTGGCCATCGTATCTATTCAAACTACTTTGCAATCCATTTATATTGAGAATATGGAGCTGGTAACTTCTTCCGACATCCAAACGCCCTCATAAGCCACACTTTGGCTGTAGAATATATATATATATAAATTGGAGGTTAGTTGGATTCAATGGAGCAAGTTAGAGGAGAAAATCGAGGGTCAAATTTTTCCACCTTTTATAAAAGTAGTTTAGTTTGCATTGAAATGAGTGTTTCGTTGAAAATAGGTGGAATACTTGGATCAGAAGTATTTTATTCTTTCTTGTTCCTCAACCAAATGCTTGAATTATTCTTATCATCGCCAAAGTTGGCCTGGGATTTTCAAAGGAAGACATGTCTTTTTCTTTTCTTTCCTGCCTTCGAAAAAAAAAAAAAAAAGAATATGGCGTTCCCTGCTAACGGTGACGAAGGTGCGTAAATTTGCTCGTTAATCGAGGCGTGGCCTGCAACATTCATTTTCATTTGCCTTGGCCTAGGAATGAATTTTGGAAAAGATCGGACTTGCTGTTGATAGATATTTTTTTTGATATACCTTCTTATTTTGTTGTAACTAGGTCACCTATTGGTCCTTTTTTTTTTTTTTACAGACGGATGATCATATCAATTTAGGATGAATTGACCGATATATCAGAGAATAAAATTTAGGTAAGAACAAAAAGGCATGGGTCTCCCTGCTTCCAGTTACAAAATCCAGAGTAATAGCCCCCCTAGCAACGATCCAATATGCCACTGAGTTGGCTTTCCGATAGATGTAACGAATCTGGGCGCTATGAACTCCTTGAAGGATAGATCGAATGTCATAAATCAAGAGGTTGGTTGGTAAGTGATCGCAGGGATCCTGTCGGAGCATTCGGATAACAGTAATAGAATCCCCCTCAATAATAAGACAACGGACGTCCAAGCTATGAATGGCACAAGAAATATCAGCCCAAGTGGCATACAGCTCAACAAGAGGTACCGAGGAATCTAGAAGGCCGAATCCTTCAGCTGCCAACATCGACAAACCCTAGAGGTGGGGGATTTCAAGATATAAAGATCGTACGCCGGTGCGCTGCCAAGGTAGCATAGGAGGCCTAGAGGCTAGGACTATCAGAATCAAGAACTGTCTGATGGAAAGTATACTCCATGGATAAGGAGAAGGCTGTCCTGACTATCTTGTAGGAAGGAGCAGTCTCATCAGTGAACACAAGCCAGTTCCAGATAATCAGATCTGATAAGCTATGTAAGCCTTCGTAGTACCCTTCTAATAGATGCCCCTTCTAAATCCTTCCTGATCAAGCCTAGAAAGGAGATGTGATAAGAAGCAGTACCATCATCCTAAGGTTGGTCACCTGAAATCTACCATATTTGTCTTGCTCTGGAGCAGATGAAGATAGCATGGTAACTGTCTCCTCCTCAAGGCCATATAACGGGCATGTAGGCAGGATTCTCAAACCTTGCCCAGAGAGCAGGAAGCAGGTAGGACGATAGTTCCATGCAAACTTCCAAATAAATAGCCGAACCCTAGGGTGAATGAGAAGTTGTCAGATCCATGCTATGTCCATCGACTGCTGGGACTGTGGCCTATAAATCCTCATGAGGTCCCTGATAGGAGAACGAGCCATACAAGATCTCCTCCAAACCCTGATGTCGGAGGTGTGACCCAAAATAAGAGGAATAGATAGAATGTGACAATAGAGCTCATCCTCGAAGAAGCTGGACAGCAAAGGGGTATACCAGGCAGAATGGTTCTGGGTAATTAAATCAATGACTCTCATTCCACTAGGAATGCAGTGCTCACAAAGGTAGACCATCGAGACAGGGGGAGGTCTGCAATCCATGTGTTCCGAACAATATCCACTGAGGCTCCATCACCAATCATCCATGAGATACTGTTCAGAATAGCCGAAACGTGCCGATAGACCTCTTTCCAAAAAAAGGAGTGCCCTCGAGTAGGCTAAATATCTGTGGAAGAATTTCAGTCTTTGTATTTGGCATGCATGAAAGAGCTCCACATACAGTGTGAATCAAGCAAAAACCTCGTGGCATGCCTAGCAATCAAAGCCTCCCTCCTAACAGTAAGGGATTGGATCCCAAGCCTTTCCTCTGTGATCGGCAAATAGACAATGTCCCAAGCCAATAGGTGAATACCATGTCCCTCCTGCATCGAGGCCCATAGAAAGTCCCTAAAATATCTTTCAATCTTCCTCAAATAAGTCAATGAAATAGCAGCATTAGATAAAAGATAGAGAGGAAGAGAAGAAAGCACCGATCGTAAAAGAGTAATCCTTGCCATCATAGATAGCCCAGTGATCTGCCACCCATCCAAACGATCGTGAACACGCTTCTCAGGGTCACTAAAGTTAGAACTTCGTGGCCATCTCCCCATTATAGGTATCCCCAGATAGGATAGCCTATCAGCCTGAACAAGGATGCCTAGATTTGCGTGATAGACCCCCTTACCATAGGAGTCGTCATCGGGGCTGAAGCAGATCAAGAATTTACTCAAATTAACTTTCTGTCCAGAGGCTCGACAATAAGACTGGAGTATTGTGGCAAAAGTGGTAACATTGCAGATTGTAACCTTATCTAGGAGAATATAATCATCAGTAAATAGAAGGTAAAAAAGCGAGGGCCCCTGGGGGCCCATACTGTAGCAGACCAGACAAGAGCCCTGTTGTGCTTGAGATAGTGCCCAAGATAATGAATCAGCAGAGAGGATGAACAAAAATGAGAAAAGAGGACATCCCTATCTCAACTCAACCTCAGAGTGGAAGTAATCAATTGGCCACCATTAATAAGGATAGAGAAGGACGGTCGATGAACACAGGCCATGATCCAATCAATAAAGAGCTTTTCAAACCCAAACTTATGAAGAGTATAGTGCAGGAAAGCCCAGCTCAATCTATCATAAGCTCTCTCCATGTCTAGCTTGACGGTCATGAGACACTGACGATCAAAGGCTCTCTGAAGATCATGCATGAATTTCTAAGCTACAGGCCATTGTCAATGATGCTACGCCCTCTGAGGAAAGCCCCCTACTCCAAGAAAATGAGACGAGGGATCACCGTACGCAGTCGGAAGAGCAAGAGACGCGTGCATACCTTATATAAGATAGTGCATAGGCTGATAGGCTGGTAGTGTTAAGGAATGGAAGCATTAGGGCATTTAGGCATCAAGGTTATAAAAGTCTGATTCCAATCAGAGAGAATAGTCTTTGACTAAAAAACTAGTTGGATCGCCTACACAATATCTTGACCCATAATACTTCAATAGTGGTGAAAGAATAAGAATGGAAACTCATCAGGCCCAGGGGCCTTATCAGTTCCAAGGTCCCATAAAGCCATCCGAATGTCCTTCACAGTAATCGGCCTAATAAGAAGGTCGTTCTTTGTAGTGAAGACCCTGTTAGGGGTAAAAATAGGTTAGACAGGGAGCCCATCACCAGTTTGTTCAATCTACTTAGACTGAAAGAAATGGATAAGCTGGTCCCTAATCACCTCGACATCCTCCTGAAAGTGTCCCTCATCATCCGCTAAATGCTGATATGATTCACCGCTCAGCATTTTAGTGTGGCTTGATGAAAGAATCTAGTATTACAATCTTCTTCTTTAATCCATTGGATCTGGGACCTTTGCCTTCAAATAATCTTCTATTACAACAGAAGGGAGTAGTGGAGCACCAAACTGGAATGAAGGGACAAAAGATCAGAATCAGTAAGAAATCCCTCCTAATCATCTTTAGCCTGGAGAGTAGCAATAATAGATTCAACCTGATTAACTTGCCTCACAATGTCCCTCACCTTCCTTTTATTCTATCTAGAGAGTCTGCATCTAGCAAGTACTAGATGCCTCGATAACCTATAGATAGAACTCCTTTTGATAGGTAATCGCCAAACCTAAGAAATGATGGTCCTAACAGAAGAATAAGATGTCCAGAACTTCTCAAATCTGAACTGCCTGCTCCGCTGAAGAACCACATCAGTTGATATAAGAATATGATAGTGATCAAAGGCAATTCTGGACAAATGAGTGACAATGCCAGAAGGGTAAAGCTGAAGCCAATTAGAAGTGGCCATGACCCTATCTAGTCTTTCCTAGACTCTAGCAGATCCCTGCTGATTGTTGCACTAAGTGAATTGGGACCCCTGAAACCCTAGATCCAATAGGCTAGCAAAAGATATGAATATTCTGAACTCAGCTCTGCCCGCGGATCCAGAAAACTACCTACCCCCTTTCTTCTCTTAGGCCCCCATAATACAGTTGAAGTCGCCTGCAATAAGGGAGGAAAATTCCTAAGCAAGCAGTGAATGAATTTCATCCCAGAGCACGCGGCGCTCCTGAAAGTCAGTACTGGCATAAATACCTAAGAGGAGCCAAGGGACAGAGGTCCCCTCAGAAATGACAAGAGAAACTTGCTGACCGCAACAATGAAAGGCATCTACTCTAATTTTATCATTTTTCTAGAGCACCAAAATACAATCAGAAAGACCGATAGACTCAACCGCATAAGAAGCCCAAGATCTGAAAATCTGTTTCTGTAAACGAGCCAAAATAGCCCTAGGCAAACGAGTTTCTAGTGGGATACAAATGTTAAAACTATGAAGCTGTAGAAGCCTCCTAAAAGAGGAGTGAAACAATGGTTTCAGGGTTCCTCTCACATTCTAGATAAGTATCTTCATGCAGAGACTTGAGAGAGGGGGACCCCGCCCTTGTCCCATATCATCTCCTCATCAGAATGATAGCTGGTTGGAGGGGTACCCTCCTTTGGCCCCTTACCACTGCAATCCTCTGACTGGAAAGAATCCATCACCTCAACAATATCAACCTGTTGAATGGCCTGCTTAAGTTGGAAGACAACAGACTCATGGGTTCGTCCCTCCAATAGATCCTATTGGGTGGTTCTTGAAACAATCCCCAGGCCGGGCCCTTCCTTGCAACGAGACTTCTTGGTCCTAAGACCGAACAGGGCATCGGGCCCTCGGGAAGAGTCTAAGGAGGCCGAAAAAGTGAAGGATGCTTGCTCCATGCCTTTGATGGCGAGGGGGGCCTTTCCTTCTGCTTTAGTGGACTTGGAGACCACTCTCTGAGACATAGGCTCCACAGGTCGGGTCCTCTTAGATGGGCAAGGATTGGAGTCCTTGCAGGTCTTCAGGCGCCCAGCCCATTTTCTAGAACCCAGAATAGAAAAAGGATTGTGGTCACTGCTCTCAGACTGCTGTGTATCAGGCTTCGATTGCTCAGACAGGGCTTCAGCTACAGTATCAACCGGCACACCCATAGCCGATCGGCATGCCTGCTTTGTGAGCTTCGATCCCTGATCCGTCAGCACCATCAAAGAAGAAGAGGTTCGGCCATCAGGGGGAAGCTGGCCAGACTGCCGACGAGCAATTTTCTTTGGAGATTGCCACCTTTCCATCGAAACAGAGGAGGGCATAGGTTTCGCCTAAGCCACCTTCCTGGGAGCCGAAGACTGCTCCTGGGTGGGGCCTCCATCACAAGAGAGCGGTCATCCAGGGTCCAAATCTGGGGCCGACCGAGGAAGAAGCATGATCCGACAATGAAACGCATGCACCGATGAGGTGTAGGGAGCCACAAGAATTGTAGATTCCTTCAATGTGCTGGTATGAGAACTATTGCTAGAAGGGGGCTCTGCTCTCACAAACTCTCGCCCCTGGCCAGAGGGGTTTACTCAAGTCGACATGGACACAGGCGCATGCAAATCCCCCCATTTCCTCTCTTTGGTTGAAGCATCCGAAAACAAGAACTCCCCTGCCACTGACAGAATGGAGGACAAGATCTCCTTGGTCCAGAATTCCATTGAGAGCTGAGGCAGATGGATCTAGAGCAGGGCCTTGAGGAGGGAGTCTGCTACCGGGACAAACTCGGGTTGCCACTCTGCAACAGTAATCTGTTGAGCATTAGCCATGGCCAGGGCCTCCCCAGAACAAGATCTTTGGCTTGGGAATCAGAAAAGTGAAAGATATAGTGCCGGTGAGCCAAAGTAATAGTTTCAACCTCATCGGGAACTCCAGCTCGATGAAATTCTCAGACGATCACCTTTGGCGTAACCCAACTGGAGAGGCTTTGAGCTAGGATCACCTGATTCACCCATCCGCTTTCTTCATTCTCCAAAGACTAAACTGAAACCTGGATGATATCTGGAAATAGATGTTCAAGCTATGCTACTTCAGCAAGGGAGGGCGAAAGGGTAACCTATACAAACTGGTCTTTCAGAGCTCAACGCCAAGGCATTCCAGCACTCTTAGCCCCATCGGACGTAGTTGGACTTGATGCAGGAGAGTTTGCCATAGGTCAATCAGAGTTGATCAGAACCGATGTCGAAGATCACCGAAGATGAGAGAAGAAATTATTGAAAACATAAATCTTGAAGCAAGAAGCCCACATCTCGCTAGTGACTTCTCAAGCGAAGATGGTAGAATGTGGTTTTCTTGGCAGGTGCGCACACATAAAATAGCTAGGTGGGATGATGGGAGTGCAGACGTCGGTGGCATATTCTTTTGTCAACCAGAGGCTATAACTTTGTTGGTGGCGATTGGATATTTTTTGTGATAAAGTAGAATAAAATTATGGCTAACGTTTCCCCGATCAGAAGAGTTGATTAACTTGGTTCGATCTGGACAGAGCAATACATATAAAAAAAAATCAAAGCAGAAGCGTCGTCTATCACAAACTTTTACCATCTCATGATTAACAGCGTGGCACTAAGCCTTATAGCCGTCTACGATTATTAGTGATGAGGGATAAAATTATCATTACATTAATATCCGCACGCATCGATAATTGGGTCAAGTTCAATCCTAACATCTTGTCGATCGGCTGTCACATCCACCAAGCAGCGAAGCCCAATCGCCCACAGCGGAGTCGGGTCGCCCCGACGACTCAAGCCATCCTCATACCTCGGCAGCCCGAGCTATCCTCATACCTCGGTAGCCTGAATCACCTTGTACTTCAAAAACCAAGTTGTCCCTTGCCTCGGCTAGATCGAGGCACTCGAATACCTATGCGAAATCCAGCGCGAGAGAGTTCAAATTCACAACAACTAAATAATATTCCAAATAGAGAATCATGCCCAGAAGTGGCCTAAGGGCCATAGGGGTGGCCTAGAACCTACACGATCGCTGAATCTCAAGGCATCAACCAGCTCTCTTGGCCGTCGATCTTTTAACTGACAAGATACGAATCCTACTGGCCTCGTAACGAACTTGATTCGAATTCGTTTTGAATCTCAACAACTTTCAGACCCCCTGCAACGCACCCAAGGAACCAGGTGATCGCCTATAAATACCACAGCCCTCAAATCTCTCAGGTATGCGCTCATTCACTGACTCTCATACTGAAAAACTCCATTGAAGCTCCTACAGAGCTCGAAGCTCTCGAAAGAAAATCCATCTAGGGAAACTCTTCTGCGAGAGTCTTCTCCTCATATCTGCTTGCTGTGAATCTTCATTGACTTGGGCATCGGAGGGTCCCCCACAGAGGGCAACCCCAAGGAAATCCTTTGCATGCGGACTGTCTTGCAGGTTTCATCCCAGGAGTTGAGATCGGCATTTGGACCCGGAGCCAGAGCGCACCCGAGTCGGAGAATGGATTTCCGTGGCAACAGATTGAAGCTAAAGGAAGGGCCTCAAGTCTCATAAACTTGTAATCCAGAAGACAAGACTTAAAACCAGAAGAAATATCCTCTAATGGCCAATCGGAAGAGAGCCACATCCGAGGCTCAGGACCAGGCCGCCTCTCAGAGGCCTGACCTGATTAGCAGTGTGGCACTTCCGCCACCACCTCCAGCTGAGACTCCTTCGCCACTGGCGACGGTAGTAACGCTAGACCAGTTTGCCACCCTAGTCCAACAAGTCCAGACATTGACCCAGCTGGTCCAGGGACTCCATGCGGTTCCTTGCCCAGCCGCTTCTGCTCCCTAGCTTCATGAAAAGGCTGCTGCCCCTGTTCCGCCAGCAATCTTTTCTTCCAATTCGCCTGAAGCGGTGAATTATCATCATCAGCCTGCGAAGGCGAAACTAGCGCCGCAGCGAGCTGAAGGAAAGAGCCCGCTCAGATCTCAACGAGTTCATTCTCCTTCCCCGGTGTCTTCCCAGGACTCGACACCATTTTCATCCTCGCATCACCCGATCCCTCCTACCACTATGGATGAAGGGATCAAACAATAGATGCAGGAGATGCATCGAGAATTACGTCAAGAGTTAGACGCCGTCAGACAAGCCCCTCCGCCTCAGCCAAAAGTGGAGCAGGGCATCCCCTTCTCCGAGAGAATCATGAGGGAAGTGATCCCTCCTCATGTCAAGCTTTCCACCATAGAGCCATATCATGGATCCACTGATCCTGACGACCACTTGAGCAGCTTCATATCCATCATGATATTTCACGGAGCATCTGATGTGATATTGTGCCGAGCCTTCCCCTCCACTCTTAGGGGATCTGTCCAAACCTGATTTAACAGCTTGAAGCCAGGTTCCATTGATTCTTTCGACGAGCTAAGATGTTTGCTCATTAGCCAGTTCGTCAGCAGCCATCGCCAGCAGCGGAGATCCAATTCCCTCTCTGAGGTCAAGCAGAGAGAGGGGGAATCCCTGAAGAACTACCTTGGCCGTTTTAACATGGCCCTCCTGGAAGTTACCATCTAAACCATGAGGTAGCCATGTCTGCCTTGGCTGGAGGAGTGTCGAAGGAGGGAGACTTCTACTTATCTCTGGAGGTTAACTACCCGAAGAGTCTCTCAGACATGATGTTCCCGGTGGATAAGTACGCCAGGGTTGAAGAATCAAGGAGGTCAGCTCGAGCCAAGCAGTTGAAGAAGGAGGCAAAGGGCTCGGACAAGCAACGAGCCTACCTTCATGCAAGCCTACCTCATCGCCAGAGAGCTCCTCTGTCGCCACCTCGAGACCGAACCCGGAGTCCAGCTCGAAGGTTCGACCGCTACACTCTTCTTACCGTGCCAAGAGCGCAAATCCTGATGGAGATCGAGCATCAAATTCTCAGCTTCCTCCTCTCCGAGGCAATGTGACTCGAGGGACGTGACCAAGTACTGCCGCTTCCATCGAGATTATGGGTATGACACTGAGGACTGTTGGCAGCTCCAGAATAAGATTGAGTGATTGATCCAACGGGGCAGACTAGACCGATTCAAAGGACCCCCTGAGCCAACCAATGAGGAAAATCGCCAGCCCAAGCCTCGCCAGCTTCCTCCGCCGAACCCCCCAGTTATCGGCAACGTTAATGTGATAACGTTGGCTGGCTCCCCAACCTCTTGGCCAGGCGAGGAGGAAAACCCGCCAAAGAAAGCTTAAGTCGATGAGCTAACTTTCTCTGATGAAGATCTTCGAGAGGTACAGTACCCCCCTGACGATGCTCTGGTTATATCCTTGAACGTGAACAATTACGATGTACACCGCATTTTAATTGATAGTAGAAGCTCCATTAATGTTTTGTATTTTGATGCCTTCGTGAGATTGAAATTCTGGGTAGAAAGCCTCCAGGCCATGGAATCCACTCTAGTGGGTTTCATAGGTGACTCCATAATCCCTGAGGGAGTTATTACTCTAACAGTTCAAGCCAGTGCTTAGCCCCGCGTGGCTACTGTACCTATGGATTTCCTTGTAACCAAGCTTTGGTCCCCTTACAATGCCATCCTCGGCAGGCCGAGACAGATATCTCTCAAAGCCATCATTTCTATCCCCCATCTCGCCATGAAGTTTTCCACCGAATGGGAAGTGGGGGTTGTTCGGGGGAGTCAAATCATAGCTCGGCATTGCTTTGTGCCGATCTTCAATCCAGGAAGCCCGAGGTAGATGGGCCAGACGCTCAGAAAGATTTTGCCGAGTAACGAGGAGAGCCAGCCAAAGAATTGGAAGAAGTACCACTTGACGAAGTTCAGCCCGACCGAACCATAAGGTCGAATCACAACTGGAAGGAGAGCTTCGGCAAGAATTGATTGAATTCCTTCGGAAGAACTCTGATGTCTTCACTTGGTCCACTTCAGATATGCCCGAGATCAGCCCGGATGTCCTGATCCACCGCCTCAACGTGGACGAGATATTTGGCCAATCAAACAGAAGAAAATGAGCTTCACCCTCGAGCGCCAAAAAGCCATCGAAGAGGAGGTGGACAAGCTCATCAAAGCCAATTTCGTTCGGGAAGTCAATTATCCCGATTGGCTGACGAACGTGGTCATGGTGAAAAAATCAAATGGTAAATGGAGGATATAAATTGACTTCACCGACCTCAATAAGGCTTGCCCAAAAGATAGCTTCCCTCTTCCTCGGATCGACCAGCTTGTGGATTCAACTTCAGGCCATCAAATGCTGACTTTCATGGATGCCTATTCGGGCTACAACCAGATCTGAATGGCGCCCGAGGACGAGGAGAAAACTGCTTTAATCACCGACCGAGGTATTTATTGTTACCGAGTCATGCCCTTTGGTTTAAAAAATGCAGGTGCCACCTACCAAAGGCTGGTCAACAAAGTCTTTAAAGAGCAAATCGATTGGAACATGGAGGTATATATTGACGATATGCTAGTAAAGAGCAGGGAGGCATCCTAACATGTTGAGGACCTCGCAAAGAGCTTCGCAATGCTTCAAAAGTACCAAATGAAGCTCAACCCTATCAAATGCGCTTTCGAGGTTAACTCCGGAAATTCCTAAGCTTCATGGTCTCTCAGCAAGGCATCGAAGCAAATCCCCAAAAGATCCAAGCCCTGCGACAAATGGCCCCTCCGGGATCGATCAAAGACATGCAACACCTTTGGGAGAATAGCGGCCCTCAACCACTTCATTGCTCGGTCTGCCAAAAAATGCCTTCCCTTCTTCAAAGCTCTTCATCGGCCAAAAACTTCTAATGGACTCCAGATTGCCAGAAGTCCTTTGAAGATCTCAAGAAATACCTTGGCTCACCATTGATAAACGCATAAATAATTATCATTAAACCTATTAATTAATAATTTAACGTACTTATTATTATTTAATATTTTAATAATTTATATAATATTTTAGGTAAAACCTTATCAATTTGAAGAGCACGATTTTAGGAATTTAATGACGTAAACGGCACCCAAATCGGATTTAAGATGAGCCCAAAATTGATTTTTCATTGATTTATATGTTTTAGCACCGATTTTAAAGTGAAGTCGGCAAACCAAGTGCCGACTTCATCGTTAATTTAAATTTTATTGATTATTTATCCAGATTTACTTTGTTATTTTTGTTGCTTCCGCTGCGTCTCTTTGTTTTGAAACAGATTCTCGCCGCATCAAGGCCGCGTCCGGGGCCTCTACAAATAGCAGGGAGAGCAGCCATTAGAGCCGTCCAAGGAAGCCATCCATCCAGCGCGCTGCATTGGGAGATCCGTCGTTCGTGAGCTCTGTTCCGTCCATGCCCGTGAGCTCTGTTCCGTGGCATATGTGAGAAGTCCGTGGGTCCGTGGCATCTGTGAGAAGTCCGTGGTTCATCCTCTGTTCGTGGGTTTCGTGGAGTCCTGTGTTCCATGCACTGCGTCCGTGGTTTGGCGTATGTGAAGGAAGAAAGGCAGAACCCGGTTCAGTCTGTCTTCAGTCTGTTTCATCTCGTCTTTGATTTGATTTATGAAGAATTTATTATTTTAATTTATATGGAATAAAATTTTTATTCATGATTAATTATTATTAAATTATATTTAAGTGGAAATAATTTTAGACTGATCTATTCTTTAAAGGGACGGGCCGTGATCTACGGGTACGGACCGTGCTCTTATAAGATAGACCATATCTTGATTATTTTGCACTACTAATTATTTAATTAATTAAATTTATAAGTTTATTTCAAGATAATCGCTAAAGTCCCTGTGGAATCGATCCCTTACTCTCGCTATTCTAATAGTGAAATTAAGGTGTTTAAATCGTTGCGCTACGACACGCATCAGATTTTTGGCGCCGTTGCCGGGGACTTAAGTGTGTTATTTTAAAAAAAATTAAAAATAAAAAAAATAAAAATAAAAAAAATTAGATTAATTTTCTCTTAATTTTTGAATAGTTATTGCTGCTTTATTTTATTTCCTTAATTGTTAGAATTGCATATTTTTTTTTAACAAAAAAATTATTACTTTCCTTTTTGCCACAAATCCAATTTTAACCTAATCAAATTTTCCTTTTAATTAACTTACCTAAAAAAAACCTAAAAAAAACCCTAAGACATCTTCCATAAAATATAATTAATTTAAGGAAAAAAAAAAAATTATAAAAATAAAAATAAAATATAAACAAAATAATTATTTTTTTTCTATGCTATAGATTGACTTAGGTGAATTTATTTTCTGCAAAACTCAAAATTTCCATTGACATCTCATAATTTATTAGGAAATTAGAAACTTAATTACAAAAATTAAATAAATAAATAAATAAAAACTATTTGCTTTAGAGTCATTGGTAGGGTGTATGCTTGGTCGCCGATCGTTGCAACCCAACCTTATACCCTTAGATCCTGAGATAGAAAGAACTATTAGAGCAAACAGACTCAGAATTATGGATCCTAATAACGAAAATAATCAACCACGACAGTTGAAAGAGTATTTCACTCCTTCAAGGTATACCTACTCTCCCTGCATTCAAGTGCCTCCAGTAGAGGCTGCCCAATATGAAATTAAGTCAAGTGTAATCCAAATGTTACCATCTTTCTATGGACTTACAAATGAGGATCCCTACAAACACTTAGATGAATTCTTAGAAATTTGCTCAACTGTCAAGATTCAAAATTTCTCTGATGATGCACTTAGGCTTAAGTTATTCCCTTTTTCCCTAAAAGATAAAGCCAAGTATTGGTTAAATTCATTAGACACTGTTATAATTTCAACTTGGGATCATCTTCAGAGAGAATTTCTTAAGAAATATTTTCCTATAGGAAAAACGAATCAAATTAGAAAAGCCATAACAAGTTTTTCCCAGACAGATGGAGAAATGTTCCATGAGACATGGGAGAGATTCAAAGAACTAATTAGAAAATGTCCACATCATGCTATACCCAAATGGCAACTGGTTCAGTGCTTTTATGATGGTTTATCAGAAAAGCATAGGCAAATGGTTGATGCTTCATGTGGTGGGACATTTATGTTAAAAAATGAACATGAGGCTTGGCAACTCTTTGAGACATTGAGTGAGAATTCATTACATCATATGTCAGTTGCTCGTCGAGACCCTCCCGTAGAACCTAAAAGAGGTGGAATATATGAAATAGGTCATTCTACAGATATCTATACTAAGGTAGATGAATTATCCCATAAACTTGATCGGATTCTACAAGTTGGAAACATCTCTTCCCCATCTACTCAATTACATGAGGTCTGCATAATTTGTTCGAGTCCAACCCATTCTATAGGTGAATGTCCAGCTGCATACCAATTTCCTGAACTTGTTCAAGAGCAAGCCCACCAAGCCCAAACCCGATTAGCTCCTAGAACAGGAAATGATCCATTTTCAAATACTTACAATCCTGGCTGGCGAAATCACCCAAATTTTTCTTGGAAACCTCAACCTGTAGTCAATTCATCGATCAGACCTAATTACCAAGAAACCAATTTTAGAAACATGCCATATTCACAATATCCAAACATCCCACAACCTCCACCGAATAATCAGCCTACTTTTGAAGACAAAGTGTTACAAGCATTGAAAGGGCTAGAAATGAATACCAAATCCTTCACTCCCACACACAATCTATTGCAAAACTAGAAACTCAGATAGGTCAATTAGCCACAGCATTCAGTAGAAGGGAGGAGGGTAAGTTACCTAGTCAGCCTATCGATAACCCGAAAGGACAATTCATGGCTGAAGGTTCCAATAGTCCTGACAAATTCCCAGAACATGCTAAATCAGTCATGACTCTCAGAAGTGGAAAACATTGAACCCACCTGAACCAACCCAGAAATTAGAAGTGGCTAAACCAGAAGAGAGAAGAAATGAAAAAGAAAAGGAATTCAATGATCAAGCAATCATACCTAAAGCCCCATTCCCTAGTGCTTTAGAATCTCCTTTGCCTTCAGATAAGAAGAATATAAAAATGAATGAGATGCTTGAGTTATTTAAGCAAGTCCAAATAAACTTACCTCTTCTCGATGCTATCAAGCAAGTTCCAGCTTATGCCAAATTTTTGAAGGATCTATGCACACAAAAACGGAAAGCCAAGATACAAATACCAAAAAAGATACATTTGACTGAGCAAGTCAGCTCAGTTGTTCAGCAAATAACCCCACCCAAACTAAAAGATCCTGGTACCCCGATTATATCATGTGTCATAGGAAACTTCACAATCAAGAAAGCATTATTAGATTTGGGTGCGAGTGTAAACCTTCTCCCAAGTTCAGTATATGAATTATTCGGATTTGGAGAGTTGAAACCCACGACAGTAACACTACAATTGGCAGATAGATCAGTCAAAGAACCTCGTGGAATATTGGAAGATGTATTAGTAAAGGTGGATGAATTTATTTTCCTGTCGACTTCCTTGTGTTGGATATGGAATCTAGTGGTAATCCTAACCAAATTCCCATCATCCTTGGAAGACCTTTTCTAGCTACTGCTAATGCATGCATAAATTGTAGAACAGGTGTGATGGATGTATCTTTTGGAAACAAGAAGATGAGATTAAATATTTTTAATGCTTCCCAAGGACCACCTGTGTATGATTTAAATGAAGTAAACATGATAGAGGAAGTAGTAGATAAGAAATTCCAAAGTTTGATTGATTCGGATCCTTTACAAACATGTCTTACACATTTTGGAATAGATGACTTTGATATTGATGAGTATACCAAAGAGATAAACATGTTATTAGAACCACCTAAGATCGACACCATCCCGCCTTGGACTATAAAATATGAACCACTTCCAACTAAACCAAGTCCTTTAATACCATCCTTGGAAGAACCACCCCAACTAGAATTGAAACCTCTTCCAGATAACTTAAAATATTCATTCCTTGGACCCAATGATACCCTTCCAGTAATCATTGCATCTACCCTAACCTCTGAGCAAGAAGATAAATTGGTAGATGTACTTAAAAACATAAAGAGGCAATTGGATGGACAATAGCTGATATTAAGGGAATTGACCCTTCCGTTTGCATGCACCATATTCATAGTGAAATTGAAGCCAAACCACATAGAGACATGCAACGAAGGCTAAATCCAAACATGAGGGATGTTGTTAAGAAGAAGTAGTAAAATGGCTTGATGCTGGTATTATTTATCCAATTTCAGATAGCCAATGGGTCAGTCCAATCCAAGTAGTACCTAAAAAATCGGGTATTACCGTGATTAAAAATGAAAAGGGCGAATCAATTCCTACTCGCACATCAACTAGTTGGAGAGTGTGTATAGATTATCGAAAGTTGAATGCCGTGACTAGGAAAGACCACTTTCCTTTGCCTTTTATCGATCAAATTCTAGAACGGCTAGCGGGACAAAGTTTCTTTTGTTTCTTAGATGGATATTCAGGATACAATCAAGTCCCAGTATTTCCTGCAGATCAAGAAAAGACCACCTTCACTTGTCCCTTTGGAACATTTGCCTTTAGACGTATGCCGTTTGGTCTTTGTAATGCACCAGCCACGTTTCAACGATGTATGATGGCCATATTTTCTGATATGATTGGTCAATTTTTGGAAGTATTTATGGATGATTTTTCAGTCTTTGGTGCATCATTTGATAGCTGCCTCGAGAACTTGACTAAGGTACTGAAACGATGTATGGAAATGAATTTAGTCCTAAGTTGGGAGAAGAGCCATTTTATGGTTCGTGAGGGAATTGTGCTTGGACACATTGTTTCAGAGAGAGGTATTGAGGTTGATAAAGCCAAGGTTGAATTGATCTCAAATCTATCACCCCCAACCTCAGTTAAACAAGTACGATCTTTCCTTGGTCATGCTGGTTTTTATAGACGTTTCATCAAAGATTTCAGTAAAATTTCTCGACCATTGTGTAATTTGTTGACCAAGGATAGTTCTTTTAATTTTGATAAAGATTGTCTAACAGCCTATAACATCCTTCGAACTGCTTTGACCACTGCACCCATTATCAAGCCCCCAGATTGGACCATACCTTTTGAAATCATGTGTGATGCTTCTGATTATGCTGTAGGGGCAGTTCTAGGACAGAAACTCAATCGAGAACCCCATGTAATTTATTATGCTAGCAAAACTCTTTCAGATGCACAAATGAACTATACTACCACTGAAAAAGAATTACTAGCAGTTGTGTTTGCCCTAGAAAAGTTTAGATCATATCTGTTAGGGTCTAAAGTTTTAGTTTATTCAGATCATGCAGCGTTGAGGCATCTTATATCAAAAAAGGATACAAAACCCAGACTAATTAGATGGATCCTACTACTACAAGAATTTGATCTAGAAATCTTAGATAAGAAGGTTCTGAAAATATGGTAGCAGATCATATCTCTAGGATCTCAGTGGAATACAATAAAGAAATAATCAGAGATAAGTTCCCTGATGAGCAATTATTCTCAATTTCCCATAGCAGTCTTCCCTGGTTTGCCCACATTGTGAATTATTTGGCAACAGGAAAAGTACCTTCCCACTGGACAAAACAAGAAAAAGATAGATTTTTCTCACAAATCAAATATTACTTTTGGGAAGACCCTGAATTATTTAAGTACTGTTCAGATCAGGTGATTAGGCGATGTGTTCCCGAAAGTGAATTCAAAAGTATACTTAACTTCTGTCATTCTCTTGCCTGTGGAGGACATTTTAGTGGAAAGAAAACTGCAGCAAAGGTACTGCAAAGTGGGTTTTATTGGCCAACTCTTTTTAAAGATGCACATGAATTTAGCCGTAATTGTCTCCAATGTCAACAAACAGGAAATATATCTCGAAAAGACATGATGCCCCTAAACCCTATCTTGGTTGTAGAAATTTTTGATGTATGGGGTATTGATTTTATGGGCCCATTTCCTTCCTCTTTTGGATTTGAATACATTCTAGTGGCAGTTGATTATGTGTCAAAATGGATTGAAGCCATGGCAACTCGAACCAATGATCATAAAGTTGTAATCAAGTTTATTCAGCATAATATCCTTAGTCGTTTTGGATGCCCAAGGGCTATAATTAGTGATGGGGGTACACATTTCACGAATAGACACTTTGAAGGATTAATGAACAAATATGGAATTACTCATAAGGTAGCTACACCTTATCATCCCCAAACTAGTGGCCAAGTTGAAATATCAAATAGAGAAATTAAAAATATCCTTGAGAAAACGGTGAGACCTGATAGGAAAGATTGGTCAGAACGTTTGGATGATGCATTATGGGCTTATCGTACTGCATTTAAAACTCCCATAGGAATGTCTCCTTACAGGCTCGTATTTGGAAAAGCCTGTCATTTACCTGTAGAATTAGAACACCGTGCATTTTGGGCTATCAAGCAATTTAATTATGATATGAAAAATGCAGGTGTCAATAGAAAACTCAATTGAATGAGTTAGAAGAGCTACGAAATGAGGCATATGAGAGCTCAAAAATTTATAAAGAACGAACCAAAGCATATCATGACAAATTTATTAGTAGAAAAATTTTTGAACCAAATCAAAAAGTATGGCTTTACAATTCAAGATTACACCTTTTCCCTGGAAAACTTCGTTCACGATGGAATGGACCTTTTATAGTAACTCAAGTATTTCCCATGGAGCTGTAGAGCTTAAAGACCCCAAGCAAGGAAATACATTCAAAGTAAATGGCCAACGTTTGAAACCATATATAGAAGAAATTAATGATGGAGAAGTTGTTGAATCAATTGATCTTGTGAACCCAACACTATCATAATAAGTAGCACAGTCTGGCTGAAGACTTTAAACTTAGCGCTCTTGGGAGGCAACCCAGTTTATTAGTTATTTTTAACTTTCTTTTCTTTTAGTTGTTTTTTAGTATGACCAGAGAAGAGCAACAGAAGCAGATTGAAAGAAGATGGCAACAATGAAACTTCCAACCTTCAAATACTCTACCAGGTAGTATCTTTCCTTGAAAATTATTATTAATTTTTCTTCCATTAGGGACAATGGAAATTAAGTTGGGGGGAGGAAAAAGAAATAAATCCTCGAGTAAAACTATAATCAGATGTGTACCAAATTCTCGATTTGAAGTTAATCAAGCAGTCTATTAATGAATTAATGGTTAGATTATTATTATTAAAATACTGAGGAATAAATTATTAAGAAAACCTAATAAAAGGTAGGGTTTAGCCCAGAATAATTTTTAGAATAATTTCAGACCCTCCTGACCACTGATCTTAATAGTACAATCTACTTAATAAGGGTATGGGTGAAAATGTTATTCAAAAAAAAAAAAAAAAAAAAAAAAAAAATCTCTCTTAAAGTTAATAGATTAGGTTCTTAGCATTTTTCACTGAGTAACCGGGCCCCGTCACCTAAGAAAGTGATGTTGTTCGCGTAAAAAGGTGGGAATGTAAAAGAACCTAAATAGAGTCAGTCCTACCTAAAGCCTTTTTAACTCGAGTAAGTAAGTCTGAGGGGTGTTTTACACCTAATGCCCTAAAACCAATTGGTTTGGGAGCCATTGGCCTAAAGCTCGCTACAAGGGTTAATTAGAAAGCAAGGGGTTAGGACATTGCACTGACTTTACATAAATAAATAAATAAATAAAGAACCAAAGTACAAAAGACATTACACCCAACCCAAATTAAGTTAGAAGACTTAATCAGAGAAGTGGAAAGTTGGTGAAAAGACTTCTATAAATTCTTATGGACTACACTTTATCACTAAAAAAACTTAATAATCCAATGAAGTACCCCTTATGATCTTAAAAAAAAAAAAAAAAAAAACTATAAGATAACTATCAATTCTTGGATAGCTTGGTACATATTTCTAAATTTCTTATTTGCTCGAGGACGAGTAAGATTCAAGTTGGGGGGAGTGATAAACGCATAAATAATTATCATTAAACCTATTAATTAATAATTTAACGTACCTATTATTATTTAATATTTTAATATTTTATATAATATTTTAGATAAAACCTTATCAATTTAAAGAGCTCGATTTTAGGGATTTAATGACGCAAACGGCACTCAAATCGGATTTAAGATGAGCTCGAAATTGATTTTATTGAATTTAGCACGGATTTTAAAGTGAAGTCGGCAAACCAAGTGCCGACTTCATCGTTTCTCAGCCAGTTCTGTTTCCGCCGATTCTTCTCCATTCAATTCTAACGTTTCCTCCACAATTAAGGAATAGATTAGATTGGAAGTTATCAAATTGAGAGAATTAAATTCCTTTAGAAGGAATTTGAATTTTATTGATTATTTATCTAGATTTTTGTTATTTTCGTTGCTTCCGCTGCGTTCTCTGTTTTGAAACAGATTCTCGCCGCGTCAAGGCGCATCCGGGGCCTCTACAAATAGCAGGGGAGCAGGAGCCGTCCAAGGAAGCCATCCATCCAGCGCGCTGTATCTGGAAGATCTGCCGTTCGTGAGCTCTGTTCCGTCCATGCCCGTGAGCTCTGTTCCGTGGCTCCGTGGGTCCGTGGCATCTGTGAGAAGTCCGTGGTTCTCTGTTCATGGGTTTCGTGGAGTCCTGTGTTCCATGCGCTGCGTCCGTGGTTTGGCGTCTGTGAAGGAAGAAAGGCAGAACCCGGTTCAGTCTGTCTTCAGTCTGTTTCATCTCGTCTTTGATTTGATTTATGAAGAATTTATTACTTTTTAATTTATATGGAATAAAATTTTTATTCATGATTAATTGTTATTAAATATTTAAGTGGAAATAATTTTAGACTGATTATCTTTAAAGGGACGGGCCGTGATCTACGGGTACGGACCGTGCTCTTATAAGATAGACCATATCTTGATTATTTTGCACTAATTATTTAATTAATTAAATTTATAAGTTTATTTCAAGATAATCGCTAAAGTTCCTGTGGAATCGATCCCTTACTCTCGCTATTCTAATAGTAAAATTAAGGTGTTTAAATTGTTGCGCTACGACACGCATCAACCACCTCTCCTCAGCAGCCCGAAACCAGGGGAAATGCTGAATTTATACTTGATGGTCTCTGAAAACGCTGTTGGCTCGGTGCCGATCAGAGAGGAGAATAAAGTTTAAAAGCCTATTTATTATGTCAGTAAATTACTCAAAGATGCCAAAACGAGGTACACTCGGGTCGAGAAAATGGTTCTGGCCCTAGTAACATCGGTCCGAAAGCTGCGACATATTTCCAAGCGCACACCGTCAAAGTCTTGATCGATCAACCCATCAAGGCGATTATCCATTTCCCTGAAGCATCGGGAGAATGACCAAGTGGGCTATTGAGCTGAGTGAGCATGACATTCAATATCAACCTCGTCCAGCCATCAAAGCCCAGGTCCTGACGGATTTCCTCCTCGAATGCACCATACCTGAAGATGGCTCTACTTTGGACACCCCTGGAGAATCAAAGCCCAGCACCCCGTGGTTGCTCCAAGCCGACGGATCCTCCAGCGCGAGCGGTTCTGGTGCCGGTCTAGTCCTCACCAGCCTAGAGGGCGCATCTTTCGAATATGGTATCGTTTCTTCTTTCCAGCTTCAAACAATGAAGCAGAGTATGAAGCTCTGCTCGCCGGACTCTGCATCGCCCGCGAGCTTAAAGTTAAAAAACTAAACGCCTACACTAACTCTCAATTAGTGGTGGGCTAGGTGCAAGGAGAATTCGAGGCTCGAGAGCCGAACATGGCTCAGTATCTCCAAAAGGTACGTAATCTATCTTCATGTTTTGCTGAATTTAAAATTATTCAGATCCCAAGGGCTGAAAATGCGCGCGCCGACCTTTTGTCCCGCCTAGCGACTGTAGACTCGATGGATCTCGAACGGAGATTCCACCTAGAAGTCCTAGAGAAATCCAGCATTGCCGATGCTGGACAGGTGATGTAGGTCAACGCCAAATCATCTTGGATAGATCCCCTGCACAAGTATCTCAAAGAAGGGTTGCTGCCCGCTGACAGAAAAGAGGCGAGAAAGCTAAAAATGCAATCCTCTCATTATGTTTTAATTAATGAGCGGTTGTACAAGCGGTCCTTCTCTATGCCATTGCTCAAATGCCTCCGACCGTCGGAGGCTGATTATGCTCTTCAGGAAGTTCATGAAGGCATCTGCGGCAATCATCTTGGCAGCCGGGCCCTGTGCCATAAGGTGCTACGCCGGGGGTATTATTGGCTGACGATGCAGAGAGATGATGATGACCTTGTCCGAGCCTATGATTCATGCCAATGATACTCAAATATCCAGAGGCTTCCCTCGGCGCACCTGACTTCCATTTCATCCCCCTGGTCTTTCACCAAGTGGGGGATGGATATCCTTGGCCCTTTTCCCCTCGCTACGGACAAAGGAAGTTCTTGTTTGTTGCAATTGATTACTTCACCAAGTGGGTTGAAGCCAAAGCGGTCACCCAGATAACCAAAGCTCGGGCTAAGGACTTCGTATGGAGGTCAATCATCTGTCATTTCGGCCTTCCCACACTATCATCACGACAATGGGAAGCAATTTGACAATCCTAAATTTAAAAATTCTGCGAGGATCATGGCATTCTTCATCGCCTGACATCAGTCGGACATCCTCAAGCCAATGGAGAGGCCGAGGTAACCAACCAAACCCTCCTACAAGGAATTAAAGCTTGGCTCAACCGGCCAACGAGGCAGGTGGGCAGAAGAACTCCACTACGTGTTGTGGGCCTACCGAACCACTGAAAGGATACCCATAGGGCAAACTCCGTTTAAGATGGCTTTTGACGTAGAAGCTATCATTCCGGTGGAGGTCGGACTCCCCTCCCCTCGCGTGGAAGGCTATTCGGAGAAATCTAATGATGAGCAACTCCGAACTAATCTTGATTTAGTAGAAGAAGTCAGGGAGAAAGCCTGAATCCGAATGGCCGCCTACCAACAAAGAGTAGCCCGTTATCACTCCATCAGAGTCAAAGGAAAGTCTTTCCCCAGGTGATCTAGTGCTTCGGAAGGCATCCATCTCAAAGCCATTGGAGCAAGGGAAGCTGTCCCCGAATTGGGAAGGTCCCTACCAAGTTACGGAGGTAATCGGACCAGACACCTACAAACTCCAAGATCTGAATGGAAAATCTATTCTCTGGACATGAAACTCGGATAATCTCCATGCGTATCATCAGTAAAAGTATGCCCTTACTAAACTTACTCTGTTCATTGAATTAAATTTAACTTTCAAAGATTCAAAATTTCTATTTTTATGACTCTCCTTGAAAGCTGTAATAAGAAGCAGGTTTTGCTACATATTGAAGCCTCGACCGAGCCGAGTGACATCTTCATACCTTGGCAGCGCCAAGTAAAATATAATCTTTTCAAGCTTCGGCCGATCCGAGTGATATCTCCGTACCTTGGCAGCGCCAAGTAAAATATAATCTTTGAAGCCTCGGCCAGGCCGAGTGATATCTCCGTACCTTGGCAGCGCTAAGTAAAATATAATCTTTAAATCCTCGGTCGGGCCGAGCGATTCCGTACCTTGGCAGCGCCAAGTAAAATATAATCTTCAAATCCTCGGTTGGGCCGAGCGATCTCTATACCTTGGCAGTGCCAAGTAAAATATAATCTTTAAATCCTTGGCTGGGCCGAGCGATCTTCGTACCTTGGCAGCGCCAAGTAAAATATAATCTTTAAATCCTCGGCCGGGCCGAGCGATCTCCGTACCTTGGCAGCGCCAAGTAAAATATAATCTTTTTAAATCCTTGGCGGGCTGAGCGATCTCCGTACCTTGACAGCGCCAAGTAAAATATAATCTTTAAATCCTTGGTCAGGCTGAGCAATCTTCGTACCTTGGCAGCGCCAAGTAAAATATAATCTTTGAAGCCTCGGCCGAACTGAGTGATATTTTTCTGAATGTTATCTGAAGCCTCGGCCGAACCGAGTGATATTTTTCTGAATGTTATCTGAAGCCTCGGCTGAAATGAGTGATATCTCTGAATAATATCTAAAGCCTCGGCCTAATCGGGTGATTTCTCAGGCGCTCTAGCGTGACTAAGACGTCCTATCATACTTCGGTAGAGGTAAGTAACCTTTCTCTACTCACCAGCAAGATTATGCGAGTTATTTCTCTTCAAAGAAAAACCTATTTCATTCCTTAAGTAGAATCATGTCTATATCACAAGTTAACAAGGACACCCAGGCCTCCCTCTGACCTAAATAGAGATGGATGCTTCCTCCGCAGAGGACTAAATATCATTGAAATGCCTAACAAAAATGAAGTAGCAAAAGCGCTGCTGGACTTGTAAGTTATGCTACGATCCAGAAGGCATAATACAAGTAAGACAATTCTCAACACAACAACATTGGAAAAAGAAATAAATATTCGAAGAAGGAAGGGCAAAAACTTTCCTTATTGATAAAAATAAAAAATTACAACCTCCTGAGAGGCATTACAAGTGCATCATAGCATAGGAAATAAAGACAAATAAAATAAAGCTTAGTCGAGCAGCTTTGGTCGATAATGATGTTTCTACATCCGACCCATGAAATCAGAGAAACCAGACAACTCCATTGAGTTACTGGTTAATGCCAAAGAACAAAGTCGTCCATCTGTGGATCCCTCGGATAGATAAACTTAGGGATCCAAACTGGGTTGAAGACCCACGGATGTCGATGCTGAGGATGCCTCCTCCCTGAGTGGTGTGTTAGGCTGCTGGCCTCCGCTCAAGAACAAAGACAGGAGACCAGCAGACCAACACCACTCGCTTCCCTCCTTACTCAAGAAAAGACCTCTCAGGTGGATGAACTGAGAGATCCAAATCAAGAAAGGAGGCAAAGTTCATGTAAACCATAGGGGCTGCATATGCTCTGTGTTTCCTATGGTCCCCATGGCAAGCAACAAAGCAATACATAGAGCGCGTACGTGCGCTCTCCATATGAACTCTGTATGCATCCGTGCGCTCTCCGTATGACCCCCGGGCTTCTCCTTGAGGACTATTTGCTCTTCAGCAGCTCCTCCATCGCCCCAACTATCTGGGACGAGCCAGCTCTCAAAAGGGAAGCTCGATCTCTTCGCTCTTGACCTCAACAAACGAGCGCCATGAAAACCACTCACAGAAAGAGGAGGTTTTGGGAGATGCCCAAGCGTTGTCCGCTCCCCCCTTTTTTATAGGCAAACAACCGGGAGCAACCATTGAAGAAAAGAGCCCCAAAATTCAAAATGCCATGATCGCGCTGCCACGTGGTGAGTCAGGGAAAACAAGCGCGTTCCAAAGCGCGCCAAGCACACCTCCCAGGCTATGACGAAAGATGAAGATTTTCTTCTGATCTTGAATCAAGAGCTTTAAATGCAGAAAATCGTCTGTGAATCCTTGGGGTATGAACAGACCTAGAAGATCCCCCTTTGAAAGCGACGCCGTCCAATGGCGATCGAGTACTTAACACGTACATTAAAGGGACTTGCGTTGGAAAATGCCAACAGGATAACTGCCCTAAGCAAAAAACGAGGCGTCATTTGGCAAGTTGCAAAGCCATTTCGTCTACCTTGACGGAAAGCAAGCCGACTTCTTACTTCGGATAGACCGAACTATCCGCCTAACCTCGACCCCAACCGAGGTACTTCCATAGGTTTTGGTCATTTCGAGTCGAACTATCTTATGCCTCAGCGAGTCGAGTTAACTTGCGCATTTCAAACTGATCGCCTTACTTTGGGCAAAGCCGAAATAACATTCCACGCATATCCAAACAATTTCACACATCGATAGAACTAGTTAATCACTTAACCTAGCCTCAATTAAGCAGAACACTTAATTCAGAACTCTCAAGAGCAATCCGACCTAAAAGCACGATTCGTTTACGATTCGTTCACCATCGGGAAGAACCTCTGACAGAAAGATCACTCTAGAAATGATAACCATAGCAATAAGATAAGCAAAAGGGACAAAAGGTTCACCTTGGGGGTCAACAAAGCTAAGCCGGCGGCAAAAAGGGCATCTCTGATAACAGGGCACTGGCAGATAATGCCCGACCACCGCGAAGAGTAACCAAATCCCTTTTCTCCTGTTCGACAACTCTGGGCGCACCTCCGGATCTTTCACGTAACTCGCCCATGTCCCCAGAAAATCTGAACCAATGTTCCCCTCAGCGATGACAAATCGAGACTTCCACTCCTTGATTGAAGACGGATTATCTGAAATCATTTTGAATGACTTCCGGGGGCCAATATAAGGCCACTCAGAGCCCTCCCAGAAACAAGGTTATAGCAGACTCGGAATATAGGGAGGGTTGCAATCACCCCAACACGGCTACACAGCGAGATAAACCCGATGNCGATCGGCGATGATCGATCTTGGACTGTCACTATCGATCCAATCGGCGACGATCTGACGGTTGCGATTGATCCAAGCTGTGATCCCGATCAGCAATGATTGATCTCGGACCGTTGCGATCGATCTGATCGGCAACGATCCAATGGTTGCGATAGATCCAAGACATGATCCCGATCGGCGATGATCAATCTCAGACCATTGCGATCGATCCGATCAGTGATAATTTGATGGTTGCGATCGATCCAAGCCGTGATCTTGATCGGCGATGATCGATCTCGGACCATCGCAATCGATCTGATCGGCAACGATCCCACGGTTGTGATCAATCTAAGCCCTGATCCCGATTGGCGATGACCAATCTCAGACTGTTGCGATTGGTCCGATCGGCGATGATCCGACGGTTGCGATCGATCCAAGCCGTGAACCCGATCGGCAATGATCCGATGGTTGCAATAGATCCAATCCTTGAGCCCGATCGGTGACGATCGATCTTGGACCGTTACGATCGGTTCGATCACCGATGATCCAACGGTTGCGATCGATCCAAGCCCTAATCCCGATAAACGATGATCGATCTCGGGCCATTGCAATCGCTCCGATCGGCAACAATCCGATGATTGCAATCGATCCAAGCCATGATCCCGATCGGCGACGATCGATCTCGGACCGTTGCGATCGATCCGATCGGCGATGATCCGACGGTTGTGATCGATCCAAGCACTGATCCCGATCGCGACGATCGATCGTGCCATTGCTATCTGTTCGATCGGCGTTCGATCCGACGGTTGCGTTCGATCCAAGCCCTAATCCCGATCAACAATGATCATTCTTGGGCCATTGCAATCGCTCTGATCGGCAACGATTCAACGGTTGCGATCGATCCAAGCCGTGATCCCGATCGATAACGATCGATCTCGGACCGTTGCGATCGATCCGATCGGCGATGATCTAACAATTGCGATCGATCCAAGCCAGATCCCGATCGACGACGACTGATCTCCGACCATTGCGATCGATTCGATCGGCGACGATCCGATGGTTGCGATCGATCCAAGCCGTGATCCTGATCGGCGATGATCGATCTCGGACCGTCATGATCGATCCGATCGAAAATGATCCAATGGTTGTGATCGATCCAAGCCCTGATCCCAATCGGCGACGACCAATCTCGAACCGTTGCTATCGGTCCGATCGGCGACA
The DNA here is from genome assembly GCA_900491605.1 of Calamus simplicifolius. Lineage (NCBI taxonomy): Eukaryota > Viridiplantae > Streptophyta > Magnoliopsida > Arecales > Arecaceae > Calamus > Calamus simplicifolius. The sequence goes on along the minus strand of UESW01004791.1, from coordinate 148,379 downwards.
ATCCAACGGTTGCGATCGATCCAAGCCGTGAACCCGATCGGCAACGATCCGATGGTTGCGATAGATCCAAGCCTTGATCCCAATCTGCGACGATCGATCTCGGACTGTTGTGATCGGTTCAATCGGCGATGATCCAACGATTGCGATCGATCGAAGCCCTAATCCCGATCAATGATGATCGATCTTGGGCCGTTGCGATTGCTCCGATCGGCAATGATCCGACGATTGCAATCGATCCAAGACATGATCCCGATCGGCGATGATCAATCTCGGACCATTGCGATCGATCCGATCGACTATGATCCGATGATTGCGATCGATCCAAGCCATGATCCTGATCGGCGACGACCGATCTCCGACCATTGTGATCGGTTCGATCGGCGACGATCCGACGGTTGCGATTGATCCAAGCCCTGATCCCGATCGGCGACGACCGATCTCAACCATGATTCAACAGTTGCGATCGATCCAAGCCGTGATCCCGATCGGCAACGATCGATCTCCGACCATCGCGATCGATCCGACGGTCCGATCAATGACGATCCGATGGTTGTGATCGATCCAAGCACTAATCCCGATCGGCGACGACCGATCTCGTGCCGTTGCGATCGGTCCGATCGGCGACAATCCGACGGTTGCGATCGATCCAAGCCCTGATCCCGATCGGCGATGATCGATCTCAACCATGATCCGACGGTTGCGATCGATCCAAGTTGTGATCCCGATCGGCGACGATCGATCTTGGACCGTCGCTATCGATCCAATCGGCAACGATTCGATGGTTGCGATTGATCCAAGCTGTGATCCCGATCAACAATGATTGATCTCGGACCGTTGCGATCGATCTGATCGGCAACGATCTGACGGTTGCGATAGATCCAAGACATGATCCTGATCGGCGATGATCGATCTTGGACCATTACGATCGATCCGATCGGTGACAATTCGATGGTTGCGATCGATCCAAGCCCTGATCCTGATCGGCGATGATCGATCATGGACCGTTGTGATCGATCGGATCGGCGATGACCGACGGTTGCGATCGATCCAAGCCCTGATCCCTATCGGCATCAATCGATCTCGAACCATTGCGATCGATCCGATCGGCGATGATCCGACGGTTGCGATCGATCCAAGCCGTGATCCCGATCGACGACGATCAATCTCGGGCCGTTGCGATCGCTCCGATCGGCAATGATCCGACGGTTTGTGATCGATCCAAGCCGTGATCCCGATCGGTGACGACCGATCTCCGACTATTGCGATCGATTCGATCAGCGACGATCCGACGGTTGCGATCGATCCAAGGCGTGATCTTGATCAGCGATGATCGATCTCGGACCATCGCGATCGATCTGATCGGCAATGATCCGATGGTTGCGATCAATCCAAGCCCTGATCCTGATCGGCGACGACCAATCTCGGACCATTGCGATTGGTCCGATCGGCGATGATCCGACGGTTGCAATCGATCCAAGCCATGAACCCGATCGACAACGATCCGATGGTTGCGATAGATCCAATCCTTGATCCCGATCGGCGACGATCGATCTTGGACCGTTACGATCGGTTCGATCGCCGACGATCCAACGGTTGCGATCGATCCAAGCCCTAATCCCGATCAACAACGATCGATCTCGGGCCATTGCGATCGCTCCGATCGGCAACAATCCGACGATTGCAATCGATCCAAGCAATGATCCCGATCAGCGACGATCGATCTCGGACCGTTGCGATCGATCCGATCGACGACGATCCGACGGTTGCGATCGATCCAAGCACTGATCCCGATCGGCGACGACCGATCTCGTGCCGTTGCTATCTGTTCGATCGGCATTCGATCCGACGGTTGCGTTCGATCCAAGCCCTAATCCCGATCGACGATGATCAATCTCGGGCCGTTGCGATCACTCCGATCGGCAACGATCCGACGGTTGCGATCGATCCAAGCCGTGATCCCGATCGGTGACGATCGATCTCGGACCGTTGTGATCGATCTGATCGGCGACGATCCGACAGTTGCAATCGATCCAAGCTTAGATCCCGATCGACGACGACCGATCTCCAACCGTTGCGATCGATTCGATCGGTGACGATCCGACGGTTGCGATTTATCCAAGTCGTGATCCTGATCGATGATGATCGATCTCGGACCGTCACAATCGATCCGATCGGCAATGATCCGACAGTTGCGATCGATCCAAGCCCTGATCCCAATCAGCGATGACTAATCTCGGATCGTTGCGATCGGTCCGATCGGCGACGATCCGACGGTTGTGATCGATCCAAGCCGTGAACCCGATCGGCAATGATCCGATGGTTGCGATAGATTCAAGCCTTGATCCCGATCTGTGACAATCGATCTTGGACCGTTGTGATCGGTTCGATCGGCGATGATCCGACGATTGCGATCGATCGAAGCCCTAATCCCGATCGACAACGATCGATCTCGGGCCGTTGCGATTGCTCCGATCGGCAACGATCCGACGATTGCATTCGATCCAAGATATGATCCCGATCGGCGACGATCGATCTCAGACCGTTGCGATCGATCCGATCGACTATGATCCAACGGTTGCAATCGATCGACGACGATCGATCTCGGACAGTCGCGATCGATCCGATCAGCGATGATCCGATGGTTGCGATGGATCCAAGCGGTGATCCCGATCAGCGACAATCGATCCGATGCATGTACCAAAATTAATTTTTTTAAAACAATTGCGATCCATTTCATTGCGTCGCAATGTTTTATTTTTAATTTTTTTTATATTTTAATTATATTTTATAAAATTTATTTTTTAAAAAAATATTGCGACACATTATTGCATCGCTAAATTAAAAATTAATTTTTAATTTTTTGATTTATTGCGTCGCTAATGCGTTGCTACTTAACATAATTAATTTTTTTTTAAATATTGCGACGCAATTAATTGCGTCGCAATATTTCATTTCATAATTACTTTTAATTTCAAATTTCAAATTTATTTTTTAAAAAAATATTGTGGTGCAATACTTGCGTCACTAAATAAAAAATTGTTTTATTAATTTTTTATTTTATTGCATCGCTATTGCGTCGCTATTTAACATAATCAATTTTTTAAAAGATTGCGACGCATTGAATTGTGTCGCAATATTTTATTTCATAATTATATTTTATAAAAATTAATTTTATTTAAAATAATTACGATGCAATACTTATGTCGCTAAATAAAAAATTATTTTTTATATTTTTCTGGTTTATTGCATCGCTATTGCGTCGCTATTTAACATAATTATTTTTTTTAAAAACATTGCAACGCATTATTTGCGTCGCTAAATTAAAAATTAAATTTTTTTGATTATCTGGTTTATTGAGTCGCTAATGCGTCGCTAATTGAGTCGCAATTTTTTTTGTCACGGAGGCATCGCAATTTGGTCGCAATTTAGCGACGCAAGAATGTGTCACTAAATTTGCGTCGCTATTTTAGTATTTTCTTATAGTGACTCACCTTAGCAGGTTACTCCTCAACTAGTACTCAACTCTGGTATTTTGGCTCCCTGGAATAACCCTCTTGATCTGGAGTTAAACACAAACCCCAAGCTCCCTTTCCCTTCCTCTTTCTTTCTCCTTCTTCTTCTTCCTCTTCCTCTCTTTCTTTCTTTCTTTCTTTTCTCTGGCTGAACCCACATTTCCCTTTTCTCTAAAGACTTGGGGACCAAGTCATTGATAACTTAGGGGCTAAGGCATGCCAAATGCCCATTTTGCCCTTGAACACTCTTAATGCACACTTTTTGAAAAACAGATGGCTCACTTATAATCATGATATTTGCCATTAGATTTTCTTTTTCAAATTGCCCTTAGCACATTTAGCAATTGACATCGGAGCCTTTTCCCATTTTACCCCTGATATAGCATTTTTTAATCGATTAGAGCTCAGATTATAATTTTTTTATTTAAATCGATACTTTTATGTAACATTTCTAAGAAAAGATCTCACCAACTTGAAGAGCTCGATTTTAGAAATCCAACGGTTCAAAAACACTCAAATCAAACTTTAAAACGAAATAAATATGAAAATATCAAGATTTAACTCAAAAAATCTACCATCTTAGAGTCGGCTCCAACAGATTTAGAGTCGGCTTCCGCAAAATTAGAGTTCGCTCCTGAAAATTAGAGTTGGCTCTAATACGAGGCAGAAATGCTAACCTTCTATTTTCCATTAGAGTCGACTTCCCCTTTTGTAGGAGTCAACTCTAAAGCATGCCGGAAGTTTAAAACCGTGCCAGAGTCGACTCCACTCCAATTAGAGTCGACTCTAATTACTAAAAACATCACTTAAGGGCAAAACTCAAACTAAACTTGATTTTTCTTATGATTTAAGCCTATTAAAACTTAAATCTCTCAATTTCTCAAATCAAACTCACTAGCACTCAAAAATATACTCATTTACTTCATAATTTCTCCTTTTTACATTTAACAAAAGGCCAACACGCCCACACTTCACTGAAAACCTCTGACTTTTATTTCAAATAAAAAATACCGTTAATATTATCAGTAAATTATAAGGTTTCAGGATTGTTGGCCTAGATGGCAACCCAAGAGGGGGGGGTGAATTGGGTTCTTAAAAATTTAAGTCTTTTTAACTTTAGTTGATTAGTTAGCAAAATGTGCAAGTGAGAGGCTAACTTTAATCAATACACAAGCAAATAATAAAGAGAGATAGAGAGAGAGAAATATAGCACGGCAAAACAAGATAATTTTATAGTGGTTCGGTGCAACCAACACCTACGTCCACTCCCAAGATTCACTTGGGTCCACACTATAATCTCTTCGATTACAGCCGAGTTGTTTTATAAGTTCACAACTCAAACTTGTTGTTTTCCCGGGATCACAATGAACCCAGCCGATTTTACACGGGCTCACCAGCACAAAACCCTACACGTTGTTTTTCACGGGCTCACAACTAACCCAACACAAGCACTCCGGCTTGCAACGAGGTATAATAACCTCCACTGATTCAATCCACTGATTGAATCAGCAAACAACCAAAATAATAGAGTTTAAATATAGAAACGCTCCCCTTGAGCAAATATACAAATAAAGTATAAAGGATTAGAAAAGCCTGATAAGATTGCAGATGGTTGTGGCTTTGACTTTCTTCTTCTCCTCTTTAACTTTTCTTGAAGTATTCAATCAGGCCTCAGCAAGATTCTTGACCGTTTGAAACTTTGGAGTTGAGATGAAGCTTTTTCTCCTTTTGTTGAATGTTGAAAATCCTTCGATTTGATCTTTGAAAAGCTTTTGGATTTTGTTTTGACTCTTGTGGATTGAAGATCTGGAGCAGACGAAACTTCCTCTTTGATTTCACTCCTTTTGAATCACTCTACTTTGAACTAGAAGATTTTTCCAATAAAGCTCTGTTTTTTCCTCTTTTTGAAAGATATTCTTTTCTCTCTTTTTGATATCTCTATTCCATTTTGATTTGAAAAGAGTTCCTCTATTTATAGATTCTGCAAGAATATAACCGTTAGAGACATAGAAAAATAGCCGTTATTCAAAATATTACCGTTAGAGATGATGTGGCATCCAGAAAAAATCGCGTCCAGATTCCGTGGAGTCGGCTCGAGCAATCCGTGAGTCGACTCGAACAGTCGATTCCAGAAACACCTAACTTTCAGGGGTCAACTCGAGATATGCAGGGAGTCGACTCGAGAAGTGCTAAAAAATGAGCCTCTCTACCATCTGAGTCGAGTCGGCTCGCACAGTCCATGAGTCGGCTCACGAAAGTTCAGGGGTCGACTCTTGAAAACTCAAGTGTCGACTCAGGACAACATTGAAAACCAGACATTTGGGGAGTCGACTCGGAAACCCTTGAGTCGGCTCGAGAGCGATACAAAAATCAGAAAAATGTTCTGATAGACTTTAAAACTCATCCCAAATAAATTTAAATATAAATGTGACTTGAATAGAATTGATTTGATCATCAAATGAGTAGTATAAGAATTCTTTTTGAAATCTCAAGTATAAACTCAAGTATAAAAATTCTTTTTGTTTTAATTGATTCAAGAACTCATTGAATGTAAACATTGGTAGTTTATATTTTTCACTTTTAAATAAACTTATGGTATTTGATAAATAATTCATTGTTTCTATTAATATATTCATGGCTTTTGGAAATCATCAAAATCAATAGAGTTGGGGCAATTATGTTTCAATAATTTCTCAACAAGGATGTTACTAATAGTGCTTGGCCATGAACAGTGCCATGCAAATGTTAACCCACGGCCTTCTCTAAAGCTCATCCAAGGGCATGAACAGTGCCATGCACATACTCTATAATCAATACTCCATGAGGGATAGAGCCAGCTTCAACTTAAATTTCATCTTCTGCCTCAGCGGCTATACTTTGAGGCCACGTGCCTGACTTTATTGCCCATCACTATCCACATAGGACAGCGGAAAGGTGGCATGGGGGACACGTCTGGCAAACGCTGTAACGGTCGGCCATGCCCTGCTGCAGCCTGCAACAGTTGTCCAAACCAAGCAATACCTACCAACTATGCAGCCACCCATATTTGACGAAACATAGCCTGTAACTCTGACAAATCATATGGAGGCCAGGTCCACTGTGCTGCCTCCATCATCAATGCTCTGACAAGTAATTATGCCCCAAGGCTGATAGACTCTAAGCACCAATAAATGGGTAAGAGTAACCCCCAACCAGGTAACTTCAAGAAACTCAAACAACTACTACACTCCAAAATGCTCACAGAGAGCACGACTCTAAGCCTCTCTTCTTCTCTCTTTCGAGCTTCCTCAAGCTCATAGCTATTGCCCAGAGCACTGACTTGAGCATCGAAGGGTTCCTACCGAAATCTCTAATCCTTGAGACTTGTTTGCAGGCTCTTAGATGCAAGAAGCTCACCAAAGGATCCTAGGCTCATTGGAGGAGGTGATCGAACGCTCGTGGATGTTCGAGGACGATGATTTGGCATCAACAGATTGGCACGCTGGGAAGGGGAGGGAACAGAGCTCTATGACACTAAGCTATAAGCCCTTACTTCCTCTATGACAACAATAGTGGATAAAAAGATAGTGATGACAAGAACCTATGAAGCTTCTGCTAGTCATGCTTGGGGGGCACCCTCAATGAGCTGAGCAATAGAGCCAACCGCTCTACTCAACCATTGCCATTATCTCAGGCCACTCAAGCAAAACAACATGCCACTCTCATTCTGCAAATCCATACATTGACGACAACTATCCAAAAGCTTCAGAAGTAATATCTCACGGCCATACAATAGCCAGCAAGAGCTTCTGCTCCCTCTTTAGTTGCCGCTAAGGCTAGCCATCATTCATTCCATGGAAGATCTCCTCAACAAGAGGCTCACCGCCATCAAGCTCATCAGCATGAGCATCTCCAAGCTCAAAAGCAAGAGCTCACTGGCAAGAGCGCCATCGCTCGCCATCCAAATGGGCTCCTCTCCTATGGACGGTGATGCGGGGGTAGGCCCAAGCAAGGGCACCAGCACCTCCACTCCAATCAACTTGCTTCTCAAGGGACAGACCACCAGTAGGCTGATGCATGTACCATCAACTACATTTCATATGCTTTGCTAAAAATTCTTTTTGACTGTAGGATGCAATTGGTGCCATAGATGGCATGCATATTGAGATCATACTACCGAAGGAGGATCAACCTCGATTTTTCAATCAAAAGAACACCATATCTCAAAATATAGTGGCTGCTGTATCTTTCGACTATATATTTATGTTTGTGTGTGTTGGATGGAAAGGATTGGTAGCTGACATGAGAGATTTGAAGTGGTGCTGTGACCATGGAGGATTTACAGTCCCCAAAGATATGTTTTTGAAATCATAACCACGTTGCCGAAATGATAACAATTCACATGTTATTGATTACACGTGCTTAATGTCAATTTATGCAGGAAAGTATTACTTGGTCGACTTAGGGTATGCCAATACAGATCGATTTTTGGCACCGTATCGGGGTAATAGATATAATCTTAGTACCTTTTGATACATCCGCACCGGTTCGGTAAAATTATGAGAACCATAAGGACCTATACAACCACCAGCACACACAACTCCGTAATTGCATGAAAAAGGCTTTTGGAATTCTGAAGAAATGATTCAAGATTCTTCGATCGCCACTGGCTTACCAGTTTGAAGTTCAAAAAAAAATATTTGGCTTGCTGCATCATACATAATTTTATTCGACGAACTCAAGGCAACGATAAGTATTTCAATGCCAATGACATCGTTGACTCCTCAAATGATAGTGAGCAATTAAGTTTCAACCCTATTGGTCAAGATGAATCAAGGAGGGGTGAACATAAGAGGGATTGTATTGCTAACGCAATGTGGCAACAATTTACATCTAGAAGTACGATTTAATCTGAAACTTATAAATTCCTTACTATTTCGATGATTTCATGCTTGATATGATAATTTATGATCATACTATCCTTTGCAGGATAATCCACAAGGGATAGAAGATATGTTTGACACCCTTTATGATATCCTACTCCATTCTTTTCTATTGATTTTCACAGTGAAGCTACTGATTAGCTTTGTTTTTCTGGGAGCAATGACCTTGTGGATGTTGTTATTCCATTTCAAAAGTTTCTGACATGATCAATGCATTATCACTCCTGCTGCACTTGTTGATTCTGACATATTATTGTAGACATTAGCCTCAGTTTCAATTCCACTTCAGCTATGTAGTGTATGATATTCAAAAACACAAAAGAATTAAATTTACTCATTAGAATCAGCTATAATTTCTATTTTTATCTCATTAAAGTAGATCTTACAACTTTTCTCACTTTCGAATAATTTTTAGCACTTTATATAATCAGCTTTTTATAATGTCAAATACTATTGATCAAAACCTTTATCTGGTCATGTGCATTCCAGATTAGAGCCTAGAAGATGTTGTGTGCTTTCTCTATTTGTTGTTTGTTTGCTTGGTTGCTTAACCACAGGTTGTGAAAGATGGAATTCTATTGCTAGCAGCCATGTTGTTGTGCCATCTTTCAGTAATGTTTTGACTGTGCGAAACAAGGTTATGATGTTATTTCAGGTATGGTTCCTATTATTCCATTATCAATATTAGGCTTATCGATGTTTCACAACATTTATACAATTTTCTTAGACTTACTAAACAATTGCTCAACTGATATTGAAAATGGTATGTAGTCACATGAAAAACTAGCAAAGATTGAATGATTGCCAACAGCTTGATGCATCCTTCTAAATTTGCCAACCATATGATTGGCGTTGTGATAATTGAGTGTTTTAATCTCCAGAAAATATTGGTCTATCAATTTTGGTTAAGTATTGTGTGATGCATGCAAGGATATTTGAAAACACATAATCAGTAAAATCTTCCTTACAAAATTTTTTCTTCCTTGGGATTTTAACGAATTTTGTCTCTCAATGTTTTAGGTTGGGCTTCCTGAGGGCATTCTAAATATAGTCTCTGGATTTGGTCCAACTGCTGATGCCGCTATTTCTAGTCACATGGAAGTTGACAAGGTATTGCAAAAACTCTTTTTTTTCATCAATATCTAATTTGTCGGTCATGTGAAATTATCACTAAGTATTTATCTTATATCATGCTTCACTGCTTAGTAGCTATTAAAACATTTTCCTTGCACTTTATTTATCATGTCACTCCAAGCATTCCATTCAAATCAAAATACTATGCATACTCTTACATATTTGATCAGGTGATCAGGACATTGAAAGCAACATACTAATCAAAATCTACTAAATTTTGGAATAGATTTTGCACACTATAAGACTTAGCATGCTCAAATGCTCTTAAAATTTAAATACTATTGTAATGCCTGATAAGTCTCATGAGCATTCACATATATGGATCTAACATTGAAGGTTGGGAATTGGAAAAAGATACTAAACAGGAATTAACTTCCTCATGTGACGGTGTTGTTGATGCATTGTTCTAGAGCATGGTATGTTTCTTCTAACCATTATCATTGATATAAAATTAGGGTTACTTCAAAGAATTGGCTGTGTCCATGGACTAAGGTGATTCTCGAGGTCTTCGCAAAGGTCTCTAGGCATTTCCAACAGAAAAGCATGTTTTTTTCTTATAAAAAAATTGATCATTGATGGGGCCAATGAGCCCCATAGGCAACGGTAATCTCACCGTGGTCTGACCAGTCATTTCTGGAGTCGACCCTCGGCCTCTTCCCCTTAGCCATGATAGTGCTCGGCCTCTTCTCCTCGGCCATGAACAATGCTCGGCCTCTTTCCCTCGGCCATGAACAGTGCTCGGCCTCTTCCCCTTGGCCATGAATAGTGCTTGGACAAGAATAGTGTCAGCTCCCCCTTCTCTCTAGGGCCACAATAGCACACCTGTACACCTGTGGTAATCGGATAGAGTTTTACTAGTCTTTATGTAGCGCTCCATAAAGAGCTAGAGAACCCCAACTAATTATCATAAGTGGCAGACACACGAAAACACATCCTGTTAAAAACTTTTCACTTTCATCTCAATTATATACACAAATCACCCAATCAACATTAAGCATCAACCTGCTCAGATAATATTTTTCATGACATTCCTCAGGCAGTTTACAAGATCACATTCACATTCGACATTAAAATCCTAAGTGCGCACATCATACTCATAATCTTCTCCAAAACATAAGTCTCGTATTCATATCCAAAAAGGTCTAAAACATCATTACATCCCACTGTACACATACACATATACAAAATACAATTATCAAACCACCCTCTCTCAATATACAAGGCTAGCATTTAAACACTCTTGCATCCAAGCAAGCTTCACCAGCTAAGGGTCCTGTCCTGCTTATCTTGTGATCCTGGCAGAAATACTCACTGATCTGAAAGAACATTTAAATCATAGAGGGATGAGACCTAAGTCCCAGTGACTGGATAACCATCTAACTATGGAGAAATAGAGAACCATTACCTCTTAATTTCAATCGTATGCTGAAACTATTTAACTTGTACAACTCAAAGTACATTTTTAACATGATATCAGATAAAATAAAATGTAGCTTATTCTTCAAATAACATATCAGTACTGGAATACTCTATAATAACTCTTCACTGAAAGATAACTCATTAAAATAAAACTTCATGCATTACAATATGAAGATATGCATTCTTTATCTACAACCCAGACTCCCATCAGGATCTGCTTGCCCACTGGCATCTCAAGTAAGATCTCCCTCTCGGGATAACTATTTGGCCCATTGGCCCTTTTTATATCACAACATATGCTTTTAGATCTCATGATGCTGGGCTGTGTGTGTAATGCCTCTGAGGTACCACCCTACAGTCGCCCTTCTGTAGGTGTACTCTCATCGGGTGCGTGACTAGCAACAGGATCCCCGCACAAATAGCACCCCTTACCCGTGCGGTTCACCTGGCAAAGTGCTTTGTTCCTTAACCCTGGAACCTCGGGTTTTCTCTCTGCCCCCACGGGCTATATATAGTAATCAGCTCCACTGAGCTATGATTCATGCCCCCACGGGCTGCTCACAACCAGCCCCACTGGCCTGGTTAGGCATGCACTCACCCCTGATTCTGGGGTTCATCGTACGATCTGTTCGCAAGGAGGTGCCGGCTCGATAGTAGTGTGCAATGCTCATGCTACAGTACAGTCTAAAGGGTGATCAGCCCCCTAGCTGCCTGATGCTCAGTATGACTCATACATCATTTGTAAAGCTATCATCATGCATTAAAAATTCCCTCATGATGTGTTTATGCTCAAAACTCATTTATCAGATTATCATATACTAGGTTCTCATTTCTCATATTTAAAACATACATAATACTCTCTAAACATAACATACCATAACTAGGTATAAATCTCATTATACTAGCTCAAATTAACCTCTCATTGCTAGATGAGAAATCCACTCACCTTAGTAGGTTACTCCTGGTAACTGGTACTCATACTCTGGTATTTGGTGCATCATGAAATACACTCTAAGAAAATCTTAAAGACCTGGAAGTACCTGGAGTCGAGCACAAACCCCAAGCTTCCCTTTCCCTTTCTCTTTCTTCCTCCTTTTCTTCTTCTTCTCTCTTTTCCTCTCTTTCTTTCTTTTCTTTCTTTTCTCTGGCTGAACCCACGTTCCCCTTTTTCTCTAATGACTTGGGGACCAAGTCATAGGAAACTTAAGGGTTAAGGCATGCCAAATCTCCCTTTTACCCTCACACACTCTTAACACACACTTTTTGGAAAACACGTGGCTCACTTATAACCATGCTATTTTGCCCTTATATTTTCTTTCCTAAGTTGCCCTTAACACAATTTGCAATTGACATCGGAGCCTTTTCCCCTTTTGCCCCTGATATAGCATTTTTTTAATAGATTTATAGCCCAGATCATCCTTTTTCGCTTAAATCTATACTTTTATGTAACATTTCTAAGAAAAGACTTTACCATCTTGAAGAACTCGATTTTAGAAATCCAACGGTTCAAACGGCATCCAAATCGGACTTGAAACGGATTAAATATGAATTTCTCAAGATTTAACTCAGAAAAACCTGCCGTCGCGGAGTCGGCTCGAACAGATTGCGAGTCGGCTCGCGGTCGACTCCGAGTCGGGGGTCTAGGGTCGAAGGAGTCGACTCCTAAGCGTGCCGAAAGTTTAAAACGTGCCGGAGTCGACTCGACTCCCAACCACTAAAAACGTCATTTTAGGATAAAACTCAAACTAAACTTGATTTTTCTTGTGATTTAAACCCATTAAACTTAAGTCTCTCAATTTCTCAAATCAGACTCATTAACATTTAGAAATATACTTATTTACTCCAAAATTTCTTCTCTTTACATTTATCAAAAGGCCAACACACCCATATATCAGAAAACTTTCTGACTTTCATTTTAACTGAAAATGCCATAGATTACAAGGTTTTCAGGATGTTACAATTCTCCCCCTCTTAAGAAATTTCGTCCTCGAAATTTAGCTAGATATATTTTCAAATAGGTGGGGGTACTTAAATCTCATCTCATCCTCTCGCTCCCATGTAGCCTCCTCTTTTTGATGATTTAACCATTGCACCTTAACTAATGGAATTCTTTTACTGCGGAGCTGCTTAATCTCCCTACTCAAGATCTTCACTGGTTCTGTTGCAAATGATAAATCCCCCTGTAACTCTATAGTCTCAGACTGAATCACATGAGAGGAATCTGGCACATACCTCCTAAGCATTGATACATGAAATACATTATGAATCTGAGATAACTCTGGAGGTAAAGCCAATCTATAAGCTAGTGTCCCAACTCTTTCCAGAATTTCATAGGGTCCAATATACCTGGGACTCAACTTGCCTTTCTTTCCAAATCTCATAATACCTCGCCAAGGAGATACCTTCAGAAAGACTCTATCTCCAACCTCAAACTTTACCTCTCTATGCTTTTTATCTGCATAGCTCTTCTGTCTATCCTGGGCTGCCTTTAATTTAGCTCTTATAATTTTAACTTGATCTGCTGTAAGCTGCACTAACTCAGGGCCTAACAGCCTTCCTCATCCCAACACACTGGAGTTCTACATTTTCTCCCATACAAGGCCTCATATGGTGCCATATCAATGCTAGAATGGTAGCTGTTATTGTAAGCAAACTCTACTAAAGGTAGATGATCATCCCAGCTACCAGAAAATTCCATGACACAAGCTCTCAGCATATCCTCCAGTGTCTGGATGGTTCTTTCTGACTGACCATCGGTTTGGGGATGAAATGCTGTACTGAACCTCAATTTAGTCCCCAAAGCTTTCTGTAATTCTGCCCAAAATTGAGATGTGAACCTTGGATCTCTATCTGATACTATCGATACTGGCACACCATGCCTACTCACAATTTCATGCACATATAATTCTGCTAATCTATCCAAGGTAAAGACAATCTTAATCGGCAGAAAATGAGCAGACTTAGTCAATCTATCAACTATCACCCATATAGCATCATTGCCCCTTCTGGTCTTTGGGAGTCCTACAACGAAATCCATAGTTATATGCTCCCACTTCCACTCTGGCACAAACAGAGGCTGAAGCTTTCCAGCTGGACACTGATGTTCAGCCTTAATCTGCTGACACACCAAACACTTAGATACATACTCAGCTATCTCCTTTTTCATACCATTCCACCAGTAATTCTGTTTGATAGTTCTATACATCTTAGTACTACCTGGATGCATTGAATAAGCTGAGCTATGTGCTTCCCTTAAAATCTGATCTTTCACTGATTCCACAGCTGGCACACAAACTCTGCCCTTGAATAATAACACTCCATCACCTCTAACAGAAAACTCTGACTGAGACCCACTCTGAATTAAATTCTGGCTTTAAGTAAATGTAGATCTAGCAACTGAGCTTCTCTTATTTCTTCTAGCATTTGGGGTCTCACTCTGAAAGTAGCCAACAAGGCTCCTGACTCTTCTACAGCTAGCTCTGCATCTAACCTCCTTAACTCAATCATCAAGGGTAGCTGTACGGTTCTGATAGAAGCCAATGTGGCCATAGACTTTCGACTCAAGGCATCAGCCACAACATTAGCTTTCGGACCCACTATGAGTTATCACGTTAGTATCAGAAATTAGTTAAGTTAGGTAGAAGAGACGCTTAAATTCAATTCCTTCTGGGTCAGAATATATTTCAAGCTCTTATGATCAGTAAATATCTGGCATCTTCTTCCATACAAGTAGTGCCTCCAAACCTTCAATGCAAATATAACAGCAGCTAACTCCAAATCATGGGTGGGGTAATTCTTTTCATGGGATCTCAACTGTCTAGATATATAAGCCACTACTTTCCCATTCTGCATTAAAACACACCCCAAACCCTTCAATGAGGCATCACTATAGATCACATAATCACTGGCACTATCAGGTAGTATTAGGATTGGGGCTGAGGTTAATCTCTTTTTCAATTCATCCATACTCTTCTGGCATTCATTAGACCAATCAAACTTGATATTCTTTCTAAGCAGCTTAGTCATAGGAGAAGCCAAAATCGAGAAATTTTCTATAAATCTTCTATAATATCCTGCTAGCCCCAAGAAACTCCTCACCTCAGTCTGATTGGTAGGTGATACCCAATTCACTATAGCTTCAATCTTTTGAGGATCTACCATAATACCTTCGGCTGAAACTACATGTCCCAAGAACTTTACCTCATCCAGCCAAAATTCACTTTTACTAAACTTTGCATATAATTGCTTTTCTCTTAATATCTGCAAAACTGTCCTCAGATGCTGTTCATGCTCTTCACTACTTCTAGAATAAATCAAGATGTCATCAATGAATACTATCACAAATTTATCTAGATACTCTTGAAATACTTGATTCATCAGACCCATAAAAGCAGCTGGAGCATTTGTCAAGCCAAATGGCATCACCAAGAACTCATAATGACCATATCTGGTCCTGAAAGCAGTTTTAGATATATCCTCATTCTTATTCTCAATTGATGATACCCAGATCTCAGATCAATCTTTGAAAACACTGCTGCCCCCTGCAGCTGATCAAACAAATCATCGATCCTTGGCAATGGATAATTGTTTCTAATGGTCACCTTGTTCAACTGTCTATAGTCTATACACAACCTCAAGGTACCATCCTTTTTCTTCACAAACAACACTGGTGCACCCCATGGTGATATACTGGGTCTAATAAACCCTTTATCCAATAATTCTTGTAACTGACTTTTCAATTCTTTCAATTCAACTGGAGCCATTCTATAAGGTGCCCTGGCTATTGGTCTGGTATCTGGGGCTAGATCTATACTGAAATCAAATCCTCTGTCAGGAGGTAACCCTGGCAGCTCCTCAGGAAATACATCTGAAAAATCCCTTACCACAGGGATATTCGTCAGCTCTAAACCATTGCCCTCTAGGCTCACTGCACAAGCTAAATAGGCTTCACATCTCTTTGCTAGCATTTTATTGGCTGACAGAGCTGAAATCACTCCTGAGGGTAACCCCCTCCTATCACCAACAAAACAGACCTCTCTATCATCAGAAGTTTGTAACATCACCTCCTTCCTTAAGCAATCTACTCTGGCTCTATGCACAGATAGCCAATCCATCCCCAAAATGGCATCAAACTCTTTCAACCTCAAAGGAATCAAATCTGCTGCTAATTTCTGACCCTCCACAGAAATATCACAACCTCTATACACTTGGTCTGCTATAAAAGGCCTCCCTACGGGCATAGATACTACCAACTGACTACCCAACTGGCCCACATCTCTAACTAGATGCTTAGCAAACTCACATGAGATAAATGAATGCGTAGATCCAGAATCAATTAAAATATAAGCATCATGATTATCGATGGGTAGCATACCTGTCACCACATCAGGATCAATCTGAGCCTCCTGCCTGGTCATGGCAAACACTCTGGCCTCGGCCCTCGGAATACTGGATGACCCTCCTGGCTGATTAACATTAGGCCCCACCTGACTGGCTGAAGCCACAACACTACCATCACCCCTCCTACTAGGCTGTCCCCTTGGCATTACTGGCCCCTGAGGAAGCCCACCAGCCTGCTGCCCTCTCCTAGGGCAATCTCTCTTCAGGTGACCTAGATCACCACAAATATAACATCCCTTATTGCCCCTCTTACATTCTCCCAAATGAAGTTTTCCACATACATTACATGGAGGTATATTTCTCCCTCCACCAGAAGGACGACCCTGCTCCCCTACATCACCAGACACCCTGCTGGTGGCAACCTGAGGCACACCCCCATAAGGCTTTCTTTGAACTGGGCTAGATGCTGACACAGATACTGATCTTCTGCCCACATCACCAGGGGCTCTAAACCCAGAATAAAACTGTCCAGTCCTCTGGGGTTTCTTAAATGGCTGAGTCCCTCCCGGAGCAGAAGAATAACTAGGAGCACTTCTTTTCATTCTATCCTGCCTCCTACTCATATATTCTTTTTCAATCTCCTCGGCTTTGAGTGCTCCCTGCACCAACTCAGAGTAACTATTGTAGGTCTGCATACAGGTCTTGGCTTTAATAGGGAGATTCAATCCATCCTGGAATAGTCGACATCTCTCCCTCTCATCAGCCACCAAGGCCCTAGCAAACTGAGATAACTCCACAAAAGTGGCTTCATAATCTGCCACGGACATCCTCCCCTGAGTCAGACAAAGGAAATCCCTCCTCTTCTGATCCCTATAAATCTCAGAATAATATTGCTGATGAAATTCTCTTCTAAAATTTTCCCATGTCAACTCCACTCCCTGGGGCTGCCTGCCCTGAATAGATCTCCACCAACTCTGGGCTCTACCCTCCAGTAAAAAGGTGGCAATACTCAGCCTCTGCTCCTCAGAGCATCCCATCACATCAAATACTCTCTCGATCCTCTGCAGCCATGCCCCGGCCTGAATAGGATCAGTAGTTCCCTGGAACTCCAGAGCCCCTAACTTTCTGGCTCTTTCCACATTCCTCACAACCTCCGTATTTTTAGATGGAAGGCTAGAACTAGCACCCACAGCTGCTACCACAGCCTGAGTAATCATGCCTACCAACTCTGACATACTAGGCCCCTGAGTCTGTACTCGAGATGGGTCTACTGGCACAGGGGTAATAGACTGTGAAGAAGACTCTGGCATCTGCTCTGAAGACGCCCTCACTCTAGCCTCATTAGATACTGGCTCGGTGGAATCACTAGAAGCCATTCTATCAATTTGACTTCTTCTAACTGACCTTCTGAGTCTACTTTGACCTTTGCTTCTATCCCTGCCTGAAGATTGCTCTGTCTCTCTAGATGCCTTTGTAGTAATCGTCCTACAAGACATTATTCATTACATCAGTTTCATCATTCAATAGCTATAATCATAAACATTCAATCATCCTAGACTCATACTCATACTTATTCCCCTAGGACCTAATAACCTAGGGCTCTGATACCAAAACTTGTCAGCTCCCCCTCCTCTCTGGGGCCACCGACAGCACACCTGCACACTTGTGGTAATCGGATAGAGTTTTACTAGTCTTTATGTAGCGCTCCATAAAGAGCTAGAGAACCCCAACTAATTATCATAAGTGGCAGACACACGAAAACACATCCTGTTAAAAACTTTTCATTTTCATCTCAATTATATACACAAATCACTCAATCAACACTAAGCATCAACCTGCTCAGATAATATTTTTCATGACATTCCTCAGGCAGTTTACAAGATCACATTCACAATCGACATCAAAATCCTAAGTGCACACATCATGCTCATAATTTTCTCCAAAACATAAGTCTCGTATTCATATCCAAAAAGGTCTAAAACATCATTACATCTCACTGTACACATACACATATACAAAATACAAATATCAAACCACACTCTCTCAATATACAAGGCTAGCATTTATACACCTTGCATCCAAGCAAGCTTCACCAGCTAAGGGTTCTGTCCTGCTTATCTTGTGATCCTGGCAGAAATACTCACTGATCTGAAAGAACATTTAAATCATAGAGGGATGAGACCTAAGTCCCAGTGACTGGATAACCATCTAACTATGGAGAAATAGAGAACCATAACCTCTTATTTCAATCGTATGCTGATACTATTTAGCTTGTACAACTCAAAGTACATTTTTAACATGATATCAGATAAAATAAAATGTAGCTTATTCTTCAAATAACATATCAGTACTGAAATACTCTATAATAACTTTTCACTGAAAGATAACTCATTAAGATAAAAATCCATGCATTACAATATAAGATATGCATTCTTTATCTACAACCCAGACTCCCATCGGATCTGCTTGCCCACTGGCATCTCAAGTAAACTCTCCCTCTCGGGATAACTATTTGGCCCATTGGCCCTTTTTATATCACAACATATGCTTTTAATCTCATGATGCTGGGCTGTGTGTGTAATGCCTCTGAGGTACCACCCTACAGTCGCCCTTCTATAGGTGTACTCTCATCGGGTGCGTGACTAGCAACAGGATCCCCGCACAAATAGCACCCCTTACCCGTGCGGTTCACCTGGCAAAGTGCTTTGTTCCTTAACCCTGGAACCTCGGGTTTTCTCTCTGCCCCCACGGGCTATATATAGTAATCAGCTCCACTGAGCTATGATTCATGCCCCCACGGGCTGCTCACAACCAGCCCCACTGGTCTGGTTAAGCGTGCACTCACCCCTGATTCTGGGGTTCATCGTACGATCTGTTCGCAAGGAGGTGCCGGCTCGATAGTAGTGTGCAATGCTCATGCTACAGTACAGTCTAAAGGGTGATCAGCCCCCTAGCTGCCTGATGCTCAGTATGATACATACATCATTTGTAAAGCTTTATCATGCAAATATGCCATGTATACATTAAAAATCCCCTCATCGAAACTCATGCTTATGTGTTTATGCTCAAAACTCATGCTCGAAACTCATGCTTATTTCTTTATGCTTAAAACTCATGCTCAAAACTCATTTATCAGAATATCATATACTAGGTTCTCATTTCTCATATTTAAAACATACATAATACTCTGCTAAACATAACATACCATAACTAGGTATTAATCTCATTATACTAGCTCAAATTAACTTCTCATTGCTAGATGAGAAACCCACTCACCTTAGTAGGTTACTCCTCGACTGGTACTCAACTCTGGTATTCCGGCTCCCTGGAATAACCCTCTTGACCTACGTCAACATACAGATACGATAGCTATTAGGATTACCTCCACACGAGGTTTTCCCACGAACCATGCATGCATACATGATCTATCCTCTAATATCTCATTATTTTCTTCCACCCTTTCTCTACTCAAGATTACTTCTACTATTACCTCAAAATACAATAATCTAAGAAAATCTAAAGTCATACAAGATCTAGGGAAGCTATAGCTTACCTGGAGTCGAGCACAAACCCCAAGCTTCCCTTTCCCTTTCTCTTTCTTCCTCCTTTTTCTTCTTCTTCTTCTTCTCTCTCTCTTTTCTCCTCTTCTTTCTCTCTTTCTTTCTTTCTTTTCTCTGGCTGAACCCACGTTTCCCTTTTTCTCTAATGACTTGGGGACCAAGTCATTGGAAACTTAAGGGTTAAGGCATGCCAAATTCCCCTTTTGCCCTCAAACACTCTTAACGCACGCTTTTTGGAAAACACGTGGCTCACTTATAACCATGATATTTTGCCCTTAGATTTTCTTTCCCAAGTTGCCCTTAACACAATTAGCAATTGACATCGGAGCCTTTTCCCATTTTGCCCCTGATATAGCATTTTTTTAATCGATTTATAGCCCAGATTATCATTTTTTACTTAAATCGATACTTTTATGTAACATTTCTAAGAAAAGACTTTACCAGCTTGAAGAACTCGATTTTAGAAATCCAACGGTTCAAACGGCATCCAAATCGGACTTGAAACGGATTAAATATGAAATTCTCAAGATTTAACTCAGAAAAACCTGCCGTCTTGGAGTCGGCTCGAACAGATTTGGAGTCGGCTCCAGCAGAAATAGGTGTCGGCTCCAGAAAAGTAGGGGTCGACTCCAGAAAAGTAGGGGTCGACTCCAGCTCTGCAGGTGTCGACTCCAAAGCGTGCCGAAAGTTTAAAACCGTGCCAGAGTCGACTCCACTCCAATTAGTGTCGACTCCAACCACTAAAAACATCATTTTAGGATAAAACTCAAACTAAACTTGATTTTTCTTGTGATTTAAACCCATTAAAACTTAAGTCTCTCAATTTCTTAAATCAAACTCATTAACATTCAGAAATATACTTATTTACTCCAAAATTTCTTCTCTTTACATTTATCAAAAGGCCAACACACCCATATTTCACTGAAACTTTCTGACTTTCATTTCAAATGAAAATGCCATAAATTATAAGGTTTTCAGGATGTTACATCAAAGGTCCAACCTCAGAGCTTAGGAATGTCGGCCACCGCGCAAACGAAAGGTCCGCTATCCAGGTGTCATGAGTAACATTTATAGATATCCCATCCCCAACCATACAATGAATGTCAGACATAATAGTAGGGGCAACCTGGCAAATAGCTCTCCACATGAAGGAACAACCACGTGGGATATGGGAGACCGTCTCAGAAGTCCAGCCTCCATATCTGCCATGCATAACAGAGCTCCAAAAGCAATGAGGTTCCAGGAGGAATCTGGTGGCATGCCAAGCAATAAGGACCTGTCTGCGGACCACCAAAGACTGAATCCCCAAGCCGCCCTCATGAATAGGCAAACAAACCATCTCCCAAGACAGAAGATGAAGGCCATGACCTCCCTGCGTCGATCCCCATAAGAATGCACGAAACCGATACTCTATCCGTCAAAGGCAAGAGATGGGGATCTGAGCATTGGACAAAGTGTACAGAGGGAGTAAGGTAAGGATAGATCGGAGCAAGTAACACGCCCCATCATGGAAAGGCCAGAAACCTGCCATCTATCCAATCTATCAGTAATCCATCGCTCGAGGGTCCGAAAGTCGTGCTGACGAGGACTCCGCCTGGTAATAGGGATCCCAAGATAAGACATATGGTCAGATGTCGTCGAAATCCCAAATAACTGGGAGATGGCAGCACGATGACGCTGTGGCGTAGACGGGCTAAAACATAGGGTAGATTTCTGCACATTAATAAGCTGGCCAGAAGCCTGATAATAAGACTGCAGAATAGCTGAGCAGGCCGTCGCATTCTGAATAGTAGCAGGGCTAAGCAGGATACAATCATCCGCAAAGAGCAGGTGTGAGAGAGGGGGACCATCGGGCCCTGGCATGTACGGCTGTAACTGACGCACACCAATAGCCTGAGCAAAACTGCGGGAGAGATCATCAGCACATAGGATAAACAAAAAGGGTGAGAGGGGACATCCCTGGCGAAGACCCATAGCAGAGGGAAAGAAGCCGGTCGGGCTACCATTGATCAGGATAGAGAAGGTAGGCCACTGAACACAAGCCATAATCCACTCAATGAAGAGATCAACAAAGCTAAAATCCTGAAGCATCTGTCTAAGAAATGTCCAGCTGATCCGATCATAAGCTCTCTCCATATCCAACTTCACAGCCATTAATCTGTGTCTGCCCGCCGCCCGCTGAAGATCAAACATGAACTCCTGGGCAATAAGGGCATTATCGATTATACTGCGGCCCCGGATGAAAGCCCCTTGCTCAGGTGAGATCAGCCGTGGTATGATACCCTGCATCCGAGTGACCAAAAGATGGGCACAAACTTTGTATAAGGTCGTGCACAGGCTAATGGGTCGATAGTGCTGGGGGAGCAGAGCATCCAAACGCTTAGGGATAAGGGCAATGTATGTTCGTTGCCGGTCCCGAGGAATGGATCTCGAAGAGAACACAGACTGGATAACTGAGACAACATCCTGCCCTACAATATCCCAGTAGTACCAAAGAAAAAAGGCGAAAAGCCATATGGTCCTGGAGCCTTATCAGGCCCCAAAGCCCAAACCGCCGATCGAATCTCCTCCACAAACACATCCATTGTAAGATTACCGTTATCAGCATCAGTAACCTTAGCAGACTGTGAGATAGGAGAACAAGGAGATCCTCCGCTGACCTGCTCCGACCAACGGGTCTGAAAAATCGAGATATATGCTCTCAAACAGCGTCATCATCCTCAAAGATATGTCCGTCCTCGTCGCTAATATGATGAATCCGGTTGGCTGCACGACGAGCCAAAGTAGCCTGGTGAAAGAATCTAGTATTTCGGTCACCCTCCTGAAGCCACTGGATCCGAGATCGCTGGCGCCAAAAAATCTCCTGCTGGCTGAGTAACCTGTGGTGCAAGGTCAAGCTCTGCCTGATAGATTGAAGATCAATCAAAGAGAGACCACCATCCCGATCCTCCTTAGACTGAAGATAAGTAATATCAGCTTCAACAGACTGCACCCGCTGCTGCAGGTCCCTCACCTCCTTACCATGCCATCTCCGGAGTCGTCGCTTCACTAGATCCAGACGTCGTGATAACCGATAGGTAGAGCTCCCTCTGACCGCCATACGCCAGACCTGGTGAATTAGAGTTCGAGCAGAAGGATAGCAAGTCCAAAGCTGCTCAAACCGAAACGGTCCCCGACAGATAAAGGACGGCTCGGTAGATATAAGTAAAGGGCAGTGGTCCGAAGCAATCCGTGGAAGATGAGTGGTGGTAGCACAAGGAAAATGTTGAAGCCATCCTGAGGAGGCCATAGCCCTATCTAGACACTCCCACACACGGGCAGAGCCTTGACGGTTGTTGCACCAAGTAAACTATGGCCCCGAGAATCCCAGATCCAAAAGACCCGCAGAGGAGATGAAAGAGCGAAACTCACTAGAGTTCGGAGTATCAACAAATCGGCGACCGCCATGCTTTTCCGAAGCATTCACGATACAATTAAAATCACCAACAACAAGAGTAGGAAAGCCCTAATCGAGGAGTATGATAATCTCAGCCCACAGGCAGCGTCGCTCCCGATAGTCCGTGCTGGCATAAGTATCCAGAAGCAGCCAAGGAGAAGCAGTCCCTTCGGAAACAACCAAGGCGACCTGCTGACGACAATAGTGGAAAGCATCAACACGAATGGATGGGGTCCGCCATAGTGCCAGAATACCCCCAGAAGACCATTGGAGTTCACTGCATAGGAACCCCAAGACCGAGAAACCCGGCGCCGGAATCGAAGAAGACTAGGTCCCGATAGGCGAGTTTCCAGAAGAATACAAATATCAAAATGATGTAGCTGCAGAAGCCGACTAAACGAGGAGTGAAATGAGGGTTTCGAGGCTCCTCAGACATTCCATATAAGAATCTTCATTGGTCAGATTGGGGTTTGTCTTGTCCCCCTACTTGGGACCCCATCATGTCCATATCAGTATGGCCTCCTTCAGAGGACATCACTGCCACAACTCCCTGAACAGGGCCTGATGGCAATGACAATATGCCCGGATCAGATGAAGCTGGTGCTGGGATAGCTCCATATCCCCTGACCCATGAGAAGAAAGCTGAATTGCCTGTTTCAAAATAGAGACAGCAACATCATGATCACCGCTATCCTGGGGTGGCAGATTAGAGCCACAGATCATCTTCTGGGAAGGACCCGCACGGCCTTTGCCCTTAGCTTTGACTACTTTGGGAGTTGCCTTCTGTGGTATAAATTCCGCTGGCCGAGCCTGTTTGGTGGAGACAGGATTAGCATCCTCCTGGATCTTGGGCACTCCGGCCCATCGATTCGATCCACGAAGGCTAAAGGGATTAGTGACCACTTTGGTACTTGTTCCCAGCTTGCTCCCAGATTCAGTCAATAAGCCTTCCTTAGGAGGCATTGTTTCAAAACCAAATGGCAAGGAGTGCTTAACCTGGCCAGGACCCAGATGAATTGAAGCTGGGGCCTTCGCAGAGAATTTGAAATCAGAGTTTAGGCAATGCTCCTTATCCTTCTGCCCATCCAATTGAGAATTCAAAGAGGATTTAATTGGGATCTTCTGAACATTAGAGCCGGGTGCCAAAGTTTCAGACAGTTTGGCTACAGTAACCGGCACGGAGTAAACTTCCTGTGACGAGGGGCCTCCTTCAGATAATATGGGCATCGAAGCCTCCCCCAAGCTAGCCGAAGACACTGGAGCATTTCGTCTTCGAGCAAGCTTCCTTGGAATCATCCATCCATCACCGGGGGCCGGAGAAGGCGATTGACCGCAGGCCGGTGACGAGGTCGTTGAAGATCGAGGCCACTAGATTCATCAACAGAGGGAGGTTTTCGTTGCTGAGTCACCGTCATCCACGGACCAAAACGTAGAGGAACAGAGGCGGAGGACTGCGACGGAGAAGAGGGGCACATGCCACCCAGATGAATAGATCCACAATGGGGGCAGACTCCTTCGACATGCTCGTAGGTGAATTGCTGCCAAAACGGGGAGCCGGTCCCCCTGATTCGCGCACCTGGCCGGAGAGGGCAACTGAGATCCACCCTAACTGCAGCACGGGCGAAGCTTCCCCGTCGTTTGCCTTTCGTAGAGGGATCCAGAGCAACAAACTCCTTGGCCACCGCTAAAATGGACCGCAATGCCTCCTCCGACCAGTATTCAATAGGGAGGTTGGGCAGGCGGATCCAGAGCAGCGCCATTGACAGAGCCTCCGCCGCAGGAACAAAATCAGGGCACCAGGGTTCAGCTGCAAGGGGTTGTCCATTAACAACCCAAGGCTAAGCAAAGCAGCATCCCTGGCTGCCAAATCCTCAAATTTCATCAAGACAAACCGATGGGAGAGGCTGATTGAGGAGATGCCTCCAACGATCCCAGCACGGCGGAATTCCCGAACCACCGCTTCCGGAGGCACCCAACGGAAAAGACTCCGAACTAACAAGCCTCCGGCAAGCCAGTCCTTGATCTCCTGTCAATAGTCTCAGAGGGCAGCTGGATTACCGACGGAACAGCCGTTCGAGCTCAGCGATTTCCGCCGGGGAGGGCGACGACACTGACCACACAAACTGCTGGATTCCCTGGCGCCGCGACGGTCCCCCAGTCGCTTGGCGACGATCATTGCCATTCATAGCAGAGGAGTTATCAGTTGCCATCAAAAACAAGGAAGACTGCCACGAGGACGACGGCGATCATCGGAGATCGGGACGAGGAAGCCTGAAAGCACCAATCTTAAAGCACCCCTATTACGCCAGCCACTGTAGCACCACTTTACTAATTACAAATCTGATAGATGAATAAATCAACTTTTTCACTGCAGTGGACAGTTTGGCATCAATGATACAATCAAAAATATGGCCTTTAATACACTTTTCTATCAAATTGTATAATAGTAGGTATAAAGTGGTGTATATAAGATAGATATATCCTTATGTTCATACCTATCATGGATATTGCTACATGTCCCTGTATTCATACTTATACCTATTTTTTAATCTCTATACCTACTTCAAATAAAGCAGAGGTGGGCAAGTACCCATGAGTTTGAAGAAAATTATTCTCTCTGATTGGCCTCTCCACCATTAGATCTACAAAAATCTCAAAGACAAAAATCGCCTATTAACTATCATTAATTGCTCTAAAAAAGATAGAGAGATATTTATGAGGTAGGATAATATAGCTCATGTCTCTAATTCAAAAATATATCAATAGTAAAGGAGGAGAGTTGCATTAGGTAGCTGATAGCCAGCGTAAAACTCTATCATATCCTTTAAAATATGAATCTACTAAATCAAACTATGTGAAGGGCCAGGACGTTTTCTTAAGAGACATGTTGCATCTGCCTTCAAATTTTTTAAAAAATGGGCAAGGGATGCCACATCGGGCCCGGGTGCAATGATAAGTAAGCAAAGATTCATACACTACGGACGAGTATGGATAAAGAAGTTAGTTCATGATAGTCAGCTTAGAGTAGCAACTTGGAACATAGAAACTAACAAGTAAAGCTATAGAGATAGTGGACACTATGATTAGAAGAAAAGTAAATATAATATGTTTACAAGAAACTAAATGGGTAGATGAAAGATCTAGAGAAATAGAGAATACATGATATAAATAATATTACATTGAAAAATATAAAAATAGAAATAAAGTAGGAATAACTGTAGATAAAAATTTTAAGAAATATATTGTTAAGGTAACTAGGAAAAGATATCGGATTATATTATTAAAACTTATAATTAAAAATAATATAATTAACATAATTAGTGTATATGCACCATAAGTAGGATTAGACTAACAAACTAAGATACAATTTTGGAAAGACATAGATAAAATAATGCAAAAAATATATAAAAAGAAAGATATATTTGGGCAAAAATTTTAATGGACATGTAGGTAAACAGAGGGATGTATATGAAATGGTACATAGAGGATATGAATTTGAAGATAGGAATGAAGTCGGCGTGAGGTTATTAGATTTTACAGAGGTGTATGATCTAACAATAGTAAATCTTATTTCAAAAAAAAAGATGAATATTTAATAATATTTAAAAATTGATCTAATAAAAGTCAAATAGACTTTTTTTTAACTAGAAAGATAGATAAAATAACATGCAAAAATTATAAAGTTATTTCAGAAGAAAGTTTAACTTCATAACATAGAATAATGGTAGCAGACGTATGGATAAAAATAAAATCTAGAGTAAAATATAAAACTATTAATCCAAAAATTAAATGGTAAAATTTGAAAGAAGAAAAACTAGAATTATTTAAAAAAAAAGTTAGTAAAAGAAATGACTATGAATATAAATAGTGATCCCAATTTAATGTGAGAAAAAGTAACTAAATGCATAAAGAAGTTAGCAAAAGAAGTTCTAGGAGAATCAAAAGGAGTAGGACTAGTAAGAAAAAAAACTTGATGGTGGAACGAGGAAGTTCAAGCTCCATCAAGTTTAAAAGGATAAACTATAAAATTTGGCAAGAGGTTAGGAATGAAGAAAGTCTTAAAAAGTATAGAAATATAAAGAAAGAAGCTAAAAAAGCAGTAAGTAATGATAAACTTAAAGCCTATGATGATTTATAAAATAGACTAGATACGAAATAAGGTAAAAAGACTATATATAACTAGCAAAACTAAGAAAAAGAAAACAAAAGAGCTTGACTATATTAAATATATTAAGGATAAAGATGAAAGAGTCTTAGTAAAATAAGAAGAGATAAAAGAATAATAAAAAAATCATTTTAAAAAATTATTAAATAAAAATAATTTAGTAAATTTAAGGATAGAAGGATGTGATAATCTAGGAGTAACAAATAAATATAATTTTTTTCATAGATTTAGCATGCTTAATGTTTAAAGGCTTTGAATAAAATAAAAAATACAAAAACATTAGAACCAGATGCAATCCCTATTGAGATTTAGAAAGACTTAAGAGAAATTAGAGTCTTGTGGTAAATCAATTTATTTAACAGGATTGTAGCAACTAAAAGAATGTGGATGATTAAAAAAATATATTAATACCCATATACAAAAATAAAAAAGATATTCAAAACTATGCAAATTATAGAGGAATTAAGCTAATGAGTCATACAATAAAATTATAGGAGAGAGTAATAGAAAATCGAATAAGTGCTAAAACTTTAGTGTCAAATAATCAATTTGGATTTATGCCTGAAATGTTGATCATGTAAGCTATTTATTTATTAAAAAGATTAATGGAAAGATATAGAAAAAAGAAAAATGACCTTCATGTGGTCTTTATTGATTTAGAAAGCATATGATAAAGTACCTAAAAAAATAATATGATGGGTTTTAGAGAAAAAATGAGTTACTAAAAGATGCATAGAATTGATAAAAGATATGTATGATAAAACAATAACTATTGTTAAAACAACAATAGGAGAAACTAGTGAGTTTTCAATTACTGTAGGTTTGCATCAAGGATCTACCTTAAGTCAGTATCTTTTTGTATTAGTTATGAATGAATTAATCAAATATATTCAAAATGATATCCCATGGCGTATGTTATTTATAAATGATATAGTGTTGATTGATAATCTAAATCTGGAGTAAATGCTAAGCTAAAGGTTTGAAGAGAGACATTAGAATCTAAAGGTTTTAAGATTAGTAGAACTAAAACCGAATACATAAAATGTAATTTTAGTGAAAGTAGAAATACAAATGAAGAAATAGTGAAGATTGCAAGCCAAGAGATATCAAGGAGTAAAAAATTTAGGTATTTGGGATCAATTATTCATCAAAAAGGTAAAATAGGTAAAGATGTGAATCATAGAGTTAAAGCAGGATGAATTAAGCAAAGAAGTACTTCGAGAGTATTGTATGATCAGCACATCCTATTAAAATTAAAAGAAAAATCTATAAAATCGCTATTAGGGTAGCTATGCTATATGGAATAGAGTGTTGGACAATATTGAAACAACATGTGAATAAATTAAGTGTAATAGAAATGCATATGTTAAGATGGATATGTGACAAAACTTTAAAAGATAGAATTAGAAATAAACATATAAGAGAAATGATAGGAGTAGCCCTAATTGAAGATAAAATAAAGAAAATCAATTATGGTAGTTTGGACATATACAACATAGATCTTTAAATGCTCTAGTTAGAAAGAGTGATCTTTTAACAATCCATGATAAGCATAGAGGTAGAAGTAGACCTAAACTAACATGGATAGAAATAATTAAAAAAATATAACTATTTATAATTTGAATATCGATTTGGTCCTGAATAGAGCAGAGTGGAGGAAGCAGATTCATGTAGCCGACCCATGTAGTTGGAAAAAGGCTTAGATGAGTTGAGTTGAGAGTTGAGTTGAGTATATAGTAACACAAAATATGATAAAATAATATAAACATATATATGATATAGTAACATAGGAATATGATACAATAGCATTAAGATATGATATACTAGCAAAAAAGATGTAATATAGAATATAAGGATATGATGTAGAAATATCATAAATGCCTCTTTCTTTGACTGTAATATAGAAACATCGTAGTAGAGGTGTGGACTATATCATCTCATCTCATAAATGCCTCTTCTTTTTAGAATAACTAATGGTAGTTTAACTTCAAAATTCATCCATATCTAATGATAGGAGATGCAATCATATTTGAGCTTACTTACACATGAATGTAGCCATGTCCAACTCTTTCTCTATATATATATATGTGTGTGTGTGTGTGTGCAAATCATATTTGAGCTTACTTACACATGAATGTAGCCATGTCCAACTCTTTCTCTATATATATATTGTGTGTGTGTGTGTGTGTGTGTGTGTGTGTGTGTGGTATACACACACATATAACAAAACAATTTTGATATATAAATGGTGAACCTTAAGTAAGGATACCTTTTTTAATTACTTTGAATTTTAGGGCAATACCTCTATTCACTAGCTTAATCAAATGAGTGCCTAAAATGGCCATTACTCTTATCACTTTTTTACACTAATATTCATGCAATGTGCCAAGTGAATGTTAGAATCATTTAGCAATTATTCTTTGTGTTGTTTTATAGCACAAAATTGCCAACCCCATCGCAATATCTTCCTTCACACTTACATCTCCAGAATCTTGTAATAAATTCACCATTTCAACCTATTATATACATTTTCAACAAGAAATCATTCAATAAGTATAGATGTCCAATAGGGAATCATTCAATAAATGAACTCTCCAACTCCATAGAATCAAAGAAATTATCAATAAATCTTGCACATTATCATCATAATCATCCAAACTAGAACCATAACTAGCTACTTAATAAACTTAGCCTTAAATTACTATGCATATATTGTGCCATCTTATCTACACAACAAAATCATAAAACAAAATAGGCATAAATTAATATAAAAAAAAGAATAATATTACACAACCGCTAAACAAAGGAGTAACATAGATAACAACCAAACATTTGTACAACTAGCGAAATCAAATAAGCATCCATAGTAACCAATGAGTACCTACCAAAATGTCATAGAAACCTACTATATATGGTTTTCATGGAAAATCAACTACAAACTCAAGTACCTCATGTTCACATGAAACACAAATAACCAATAATAAGCATCAAGTTTTGTAGATTAGTATTAAGCATCCATAACCATCACAACTTAACAATAAAATCACTCCAAACTTTTTAGCCAAGTCTTCGTCCTAACATGCCTCATTTGGATTGCTAGATTGGATTGAAAATCCAATCCAACGCTTAGAGAAGAAGAAATAGAGTCGAATACTATGGGCCTCATCAAAATAGTGATTCGGTATGCCTAAAAAGTCTGGATTGTCAAACTCAAGAGGATCTTGAGATTGGAAAGCCGGTGGGATTGGAAGAGAAAGAAAGATAGTCGTACATAGGAGCTTTACCAAAATGTTGGTTCGATATGCCTAAAAGTTTGGATTACCAATCCCACCTCAATCCAGCATTGGTACCAAACATGCCCATGGTAGACATCTTTATAAACAAGCTCCTCCAATTTGAGTCTTTGAACTTTTCAAGAGTTTTATTGTACAAGGCATCAGCTTTTAGCATCTATACACTCATCAATTGAATAGGTATTAGATTGAGGACTTCTTACTTGATTACACTTTTCTTTATACCTTCTAGCCTTAGCTAGATCTTTTTCAGTTCTAGCACTAATTCAACTTTTTAAAGCAAGAATCCGACTTTTCCAACTTTGATTCTTTCTCAACATGAGTACAATTAGGAATGTACGTATCAACACTATTTCCTATTCATTCTCATACCATTCATTTGAGGTGGAGGCCAATTGTGGGGAAGCATGGTGAAGATACCAAATCCCCATTGACTTATTTTTTAAAGACTTGACCAAGCATTTCATAATTCTTACAACTATGCTTCTTAAATATTTTGATGTTCTTGTGCTTTTGTACATGTTTTAATATTAATTAAATGTTAGTTATTTGATGTTCAAAATAATATTATAGTCTCATAACAAATTAAGTAATTTATGCTATCTAAAAAATGACTAACAAACATCATCTGCAGCAAATACAATGTTTAAATTTAAACCATAGATAACACCAGTATACTCTTAACAACTCTGAAAATTGAAGATGTTTGATATGAAGATGATTATACTTTCTTTTTATCTTTTTAATTCCATATCTCTCTCCAGTTGCTAAAAATAGCTCTTCATCTATTTCTTACCAATCAATTTACTTAAAGCTAGGCGTTCCATTTGAATCTTTTTGATATCGTTCATACAAGATTTATATAAATGCATTTTCATTCTATTTAGACTTGCCACTCCTTTGGATTTTTGTTGTTCCCACTCTTTTCTCTCATCTAAGTACATCAACAGTAACAAAGCCTTAATCCCCCATCTAAGTACAAATCAAAAATAAATAGGCTACAATAATAAAACTACAAGACAAAATACATTATTTTCAAAAAAAGAAGATAGGAATCATTATTTACAATAAGGTATTATTATTATTTTTTTAAAAGAGTATTCTCAACCATATATATATATATATATATATATATATATATATATATATATTAGAGCAGATGCTGAAGGAAAAAATGGATAAATAGAAGATATTGTTTGGTTATATTGATAAAATAGAATTGATGTGCTAAATCATGTTAGGTAACAAAGGAGGGTTTTCATGGCATGTCAAATGGGTAATATTGGTATTGCTATTTCTGTTATTTTAATGTTTGATTCAAAACTAGATCAAGCCTATTCACCCAACCATCCTCTCATCCAAGTGAGAAAAGAACATGAATTTGTCTTTATTGGATTTGGCCCATTATATTTCTAGTTAATTAACATGAAAAGCTTCCTTTTGATTGGTTATCATCTAAGAATCACTTCAAGATGATGCTCTCTAATTTTTTTTTTAAAAAAAGAGAAAAATGGTAAACTAAGGATTACATATGTCCAATAGAAAATCAACTACCTAACTTCTAGATCAAACACATACATAAATATTGTAGCTATATAACTAAAATGCCCTACAATATAAAGAGTCATAGCATTAAATCAGGAATTAAGAATTAACCATTCTAAAATGTTAGCTTTCACTATAGGCATATTGGACAATAAGGCGATCTTTACCGAAAGAATGTGATAGAAAGAGTTAAATTTTCTTTTGAAATAACTTTCATGGCATGTCAAATAGATAGTAAAAATAAACAAGGAGCATTTCTTGTCATGAAAAGAGTATCTAATTTTTTTATCGATCTTAAAAAATAAATAATAATGGAGAAGGAATAAGAGTAAAACAGAACCAAGAATCATAATTTTTATTAGAAAATGAATCTAATCTTCACCATGATTATCACAAATTTAGATGAATTATCATCGAAAAGACCAAGGAATGAAATTGATAGCAAGCCCTAACATCACTCCAGTGCCTCTTTTTTGGCTTCGATCAAATGCGACCAATTTCGACTTCAAATTCTCCTTTCATGATTTGCTCTTTCTCTCTGTATGTATGTTTTCCCCTTTCCTCTATCCCTATTTAAGGTCAAGAGGCAATGATCAAATGTATTTTTGTCTTTTCAAAAATATCACTAATGCACCTAATTGGAAACCCATGTTTTCCAAAATGAAAATTATGGGGAGAACGGGCTTCATTTTTAAATGAAGAACACTAGAAAATAACTTAAAATTATTTTCAAGGTCAATATAAAGTTGGAGAACTAAACAACAAAGGTCTTTAATTCTCTATTTGAAAATTTTTTACATTTGAATATGACATTCTAATTTTTTTATGAATTTTTTTGAAAAATAGTCTTTGTTTTCTTCAACAAAACAGCTCGGAAGCATTTCAATAAGTTTGCAACTCGACTATCCTCTGAATAAATATAAGATCAATGGAAAGTAGTGGGCCTATAAAACTATAGCATAGGGCTGAATTCAAGGCAAAACCATTGTGAAATCTCTTACCGCCCAACTATTGATAGCTTGAATATTTGTGCAAATCATTAACATCTAATAGTGTTTTACGTTTTGAACCCTATGTTCAACAAAATTCAATTAATAATATTTGAGATTTAGCTTTTGTCAAGTCTAATAGCTGAAATTTCACACAACATCGATTTCTATAGTTAAAAATAAGACATCAATTCTTCATGGCTTATGAATCCTTTGATAATAGCAATGCTAAAATTTCATGTAGAAGCAACATTGTAGTTCAATTTGTTCATACCTAGGGTACTTATCCCAATGTTTTGCATATATTCTTGAAAAAAAATCAACTATGGAGTTGATTATTGCCATCTATAGCAAACACCAAATTATTAACAAAATTTATGATAATTGAAAAAAAAAGTTTATCACTTAAGTCTATGTTCTTATCTAGTTAATTACTTTACTGAAAGTATAATTTGATTTTTTTTTGAGAATACATAATTTAATGCAAATTATTATTTGATTTCTTCATGCCAAGGATGTTCTTCCTCATCCTTTGCTTAATTTCCCTAAAAGGAACTCCAACTTTAGATAAAGTTAGTCCATCTTTAGTAAACACCAAGCTACAGTTAGAACTTGGTGAGACTAATCTTGCCAACTTAATTATTCTACATAGGGCACAATTCGATGCCATCCTCTTATGTTAAGATTGGTCCATCCTTATTCTTCTTGGGAGATTCTGTCTTCAAAAAGGAATGTACGAGAGTCTAAATGATATAATAGGTGGCCAGATCCAAACATTATAAGATGCAGGTCAAAGTGATCAAATTTCTAATTAGACTACTATTAGAACAACAATAAGATAATGATTCGAGTAGAAATTGAGAGTTGGCAATCCAATTCAAATATCCTAGATGAATTGGTGGTCCATCTTAATTTAGCATCTAAATTTATCCATAAAAAATATTTTTTATAATATTGTTAATAATTATATCATAAATATTATTATTATATAATTGTTATTAGGTTTCTTATATTTACACTCCCATTCAGCTATTTAAGATTTTATTATTTTTATTATCTTATAATAATTATTTTGTATTGATTTGCTAGTTGGCTCGGTTTAGTTGGCCCACATGAGATGAAAATAATCAAATATAAAGGCTCATTTTTTAAGGATATCAAAATTACCAAAAAATCTATATTTGTTCGGATAAGTATTATCCTAGAAATACTTAGATAAAAAAATAGTTTATATATGTTCTTTTATACATTGAAAAGTAATTATAATATGTATTACTTGTGTTTTTTAATATTATAACTTTTACAAATAAGTTATCAAGGTCTATTCATCTTTCACATAATATATTCCTTTTTATATTATACCAAGCTTACTTTGCATCCCAACTATATATTGTTCCTTTATAATTGAAGCTCAATTTTTTCTAATCAAACTATATTTTTAGTTATATTTTAAATATATATTAATTATGCATAAATTTATATATTAGAAAATAATTTTTTATAATTACTATTTATTAATTA
The DNA here is from genome assembly GCA_900491605.1 of Calamus simplicifolius. Classification (NCBI taxonomy): domain Eukaryota; kingdom Viridiplantae; phylum Streptophyta; class Magnoliopsida; order Arecales; family Arecaceae; genus Calamus; species Calamus simplicifolius. The sequence goes on along the minus strand of UESW01004791.1, from coordinate 113,543 downwards.
AATAATAGTATTATATTTCTTTATAAAACATCGATTATATCATAAAAAGATATTTTTATTTTAATCATAAAATATTTCACAAATGCTATATTCTTACCTGTTGGATGAAATTGTATATCAATTTTTTCTCTAAAAATTGTTGTTTTTATCAAATTTATTATTTAAAAATAAAATTTTAAATTTTTATTTATTTTTTCTTAAAATTTATCAAGAGTAAAAGATAGATAAACGTCTCATCAATAGTAATCAATAGATAGGAAGAACAAAAAAGAATTAAGAAATAACAATGAAAAAAAATCATGATCATGTATATATATATATATATATATAAACCTAAAAACCAACTTGCTATGTCCTAAATAGATAAGTTTTTTCTCTAATTTGATAGATAAATAATGACTTAAGATAACTTACTTTAACTTTTTTGATTAAAATAAAGAAGTTAATCAACAAAAAATTAGCCAAATTTTTTTTTGCAAAGGATGAAGCTTAACCAGCATTTCGATGGCACATAACCATAGTGTAAGAGAAAAAAACTATAATCAGTCAATATCTTATGAAGGAGCCAATCTACTCCAACTAATTAACATCAATATCTTGTGGGAACCTCTACCACTATGGTTTATCAAAATCAATTTTGATGGCAGTGTTCAAGGTTGATTGGCTGGTTCGACTTTTGTGATCCGTGGGTATGATGGGTCGATGCTAGCGGCTGGTGGATTTGGCTTTCTTGATCTATCAGTGTCGTTTGCTGAGTTGTATGCTACGTGAGCTAGCATCTCCTATGCTATACGCAGTTTGAGCATTCGCAGGCTTATCATTGAGGGGGACTCTACTACTATTCTTCACTAGCTCCAATAGGACCTGGGCGATCCTTTGCCGATCAACCCTTTGTTATGCGACATCCGAACTATGCTTCATCATGCTTATAATACCCAAATTCGATGTATTTATCGGGAAGCTAACTCAACGACTGACTGGGTAGCTGTCTGGGTTGCCCATCACTTTGAACCCTGGTGCTGGTTGCTAATGATTCGTGTCCGTTGAGACTTATTCAAAATTTGTACTCTGATATATCGGGCTTGACTCATCTTAGACTGGTGTGATCGCCCGCTTGTACCAAAAAAAAATGTTGTAGTACCATCTATATAATACATCAACATAAAATAAAATAAAATAAAAATAAAGGGATAGTCAAAAAAAATATTGGTATCTGCATCATGCTCATCTCAAAATAAAAATAAAATAAAATATTTTTTTAAAAAAAAAGAAAAAAAGGAAAGAAAAAAGGAAAAAGAAAGAAAGAAAGAAAGAAGAGTGCGCCCGGGGCGGTGGGGGGAGAGGATGGATTTTAGTACGGAAGCTACAGGTAGTGCCAGCCAAGCTGCAGACTCGTTGTTTCCTTGTTGCCGGAATTAAGGTTCTCGCAAAGTTGTAATCAAATCCATTTAAAGGGCGTCAAAATGCAGCAGTACCCTCTGTTGGGGAGCGCAGAATACCCCAAGATCACGGCTATAGCGTATATGAGTAATACAAAAAAAACTTTTACCGTTCTAATCTAAGAGTAGAAGATCATACCTTCAGATTTGAACTTTAGATCACTTTGATTCGATTGCTCGACCTCAATCTTTAGCCTTCCGCCGTATTTCCGAAAATACCTTCTTTCTCTCACAAGATGGTGGGATCTCTCGGCCGACCTAGGGTTTCTTGTTTTTCTTTTTTCTTAAAAATGTTAACCCTAGCAACCAACGAGAGGATATTTATAGGGCTACAATAGGGACCAATAGGCAAATATGAAAAGGACTTCCTACGTAATTAAATCTCCCAAACCTATCCCGGGTTAGGATTCAATTACGTAAATTACAATTCATTCCACTAAAGAATTATAATTGTACTCCTAATCATATTCGAATTTATATTTTCGAGCCTTAATATTAAATACTTATTATCTCCCCACGTTAAGATTACAGATATCCATCAATTAAATTTAATTACTGATAATATAATTTAATTGGCTTTTATTATCCTTGAGACTTATCCACTCAACTTATTTGATGTATCGGATTCAAAATCCACTTGCAAGATTTGATACAATCAAAACTTATAAGCTTTCTCAAGGGGATATCATCAATCCAAATTAACAGGACGTGGATTCCTTCAACTATTAATATTCACCATATATATAATGTTATTGCCCAACCCACTGAGTTTATTGACTCATATAGAATCTCACTCTATGTGTAATCAAAGCAATAATCACTACATACACGTGTCTAGAAATAGAATTCGGATTAAGAGCATAAGTAATCATAATATTCATGAGTTTTAAATTATTTTATAAAGTCAGTATAAAATAATTAACTCAACTGGGTCCTGTTCAATACACACAAAGTGTACTAGCACAAATAGTTAGAATAAACCATTCCCCGTAGTCAAGACAAACCTACTAAAAATTTGTGCTACAGTTCTACTGATGGTGTGTCCAATTCCATCTAAAACTGTGAACAATAAACTTGTATTCCAAAAGAACTGATGATCTAGTCTTCTGTGTGTAAGCCATACTCTACAAACTAGATCAAATACTCTTTGTAAATACTAGACACATGCACATATATAGTAAATGGCACACATTGCTCAAAATGAATTCTCATTAAAATATAAAGACATAACATAAAGCATATCTTTTAGTCTATATCTCTATCAATCTCCCACTTAGACTCAAAGCAATGTTTGTACACATCTAACTCCCATGCCCTCTACATGTCTATCAAAAACTTTCGAAGTTAAACTCTTTGTAAAAGGGTCTGCCAGGTTGTCCTCAGATGTAACCTTGGTCACCAGCACGTCACCTCTTTGCACGATGTCACGTATCAGGTGATACTTACGCTCAATGTGTTTAGATTTCTTATGGGTCCTGGGTTCCTTCAAATTAGCAACTGCCCCACTATTATCACAATAAAGTGTAATAGGTAATTGCACTGAAGGTATCACACTAAGATCAAAAGAAAGTTTCTTAGCCAAACAGCCTCTTTTGCAGCCTCAGATGCAGCCACATACTCAGCTTCCATGGTAGAGTCAGCAACACAAGTTTGCTTCACACTTCTCCAACTAATAGCTCCACCACCCAAAGTGAACACATATCCCGAGGTTGATTTCCTAGATTCATTATCTGATTGGAAGTCCGAATCTGTATATCTTATAGGCATAAGACTATCTGCTTGGTAAACTAACATATAATCTTTAGTCCTTTTCAGGTACTTAATTATATGTTTTACTGCAGTCCAATGTTCTTGCCCAGGGTTAGACTGAAATCTGCTAACCATGCCTACGACAAAATAGATATCAGGTCTAGTACATAGCATAGCATACATTAGGCTTCCTACTGCAGAAGCATAAGGAACTGCCTTCATACTTTCTATCTCTTCAGGTGTCTTAGGACACTGATCCTTAGATAGAGAAATTCCATGCCTGAAAGAAAGAAATCCTTTCTTGGAATTATGCATACCAAAACGGGTGAGAATTTTATCGATATAAGTGGCTTGAGATAAGCATATCATCCTTTGCTTGCGATCTCGCAAAAGCTTGATCCCTAGGATGTGACTTGCTTCTCCCAAGTCCTTCATATCAAATTGTCCAGATAACCATACCTTGACCGAAGATAACACTCCCATATCGTTTCCAATAAGTAAGATGTCATCCACATATAGCACCAGAAACACCAAAGTTTTTCCATCACGCTTCTTGTACACACATGACTCGTCAGGACTTTGATCAAAACCATAAGATTTAATAGCTTGATCAAAACGAGTATTCCAAGATCTAGATGCCTGCTTAAGTCCATAAATGGACCTCTTAAGCTTGCACACCAAGTGCTCCTGGCCTTTTACTATAAAACGTCTGGTTGCATCATGTAAATGCACTCGTCAAGATTTCCATTAAGGAAAGCCGTCTTGACATCCATTTGCCAAACTTCGTAATCGAAATGAGCTGCAATGGATAAGAGAATCCGGATAGACTTAAGCATAGCTACTGGTGAAAAGGTTTCCTCATAGTCGATCCCTTCTTTCTGAGTAAAACCTTTTGCAACTAGCCTAGCCTTGAAGGTTTCCACCTTCCGTCTGCTCCTCTCTTCTTCTTATAGATCCACTTGCATCCGATGGGTTTTACTCCTTCGGGTGGTTCTACAAGATCCCAGACCTGATTAAAGTGCATAGACTCTATCTCTAATTTCATAGCATTTTGCCAAAGAGTTGCATCTTTATCCTGTAATGCTTCATTGTAGCTACTGGGTTCAGTATCCAGTTCATTAGAGATTCTGTCATATGACTCTCCAAGGAACATATACCGTTTGGGTGTATTTACAACCCTCCCACTACGATGAGGCACAACCTGATTGTATGTGCTTGTAGTAATACGATCTGACTCTGATCTTGTGCTCCATCAACCTGCACTGGTTCTGAAACTGGTGCATTAATGGTATCCTTTTGTACCAGTTCAGGGTCAGTTCGTGTTACTATACTTCTCCCACTACGAAGTTAATGGGAAGTTTGGGAACCCACTTTCTTGTGGTGTTTCTGCTTGTACTATTGGTATTAAAGGAGCCAGTCTAGTTTTATCGCCTCTCAACTCTTCTAGAGCAATTTTACTTCTGGGTTTGTGGTCTATAATATAGTCCTCCTCTAAGAATCGGGCATTGGTGCTAACAATGACCTTCTGATCCTTAGGACAATAAAATAAACCACCTTTTGTTCCTTTAGGATATCCAACAAAGAAGCATACATCTGTCCTTGATTCCAACTTATCTGGTTTACCTTTTAGTACATGTGCTGGACAACCCCAAACCCGAACATGTCTTAGACTAGGCTTGCGCCCAGTCCACAGTTCTGTGGGTGTCTTAGGTACTGACTTAGATGGTACCAAGTTAAGAATATATGCAGCTGTCTCTAATGCATATCCCCAAAACGAAATAGGTAAGTCTGAATAACTCATCATAGATCTAACCATATCCATAAGAGTCATATTCCTTCTTTCAGCTACACCATTCTGCTGTGGCGTACTAGGTGCAGATAACTGGGATTCAATCCAGCATCTAATAAGTAATCTGTGAACTCCCCTAAGAGGTACTCGCCACCACGATCGGATCGTAGTGTCTTGATATTTTTACCATGACGGTTCTCCGTTTCTGCCTTAAAAATTTTAAATTTTTCAAAGCATTCAGACTTACGGCGCATCAGATAAATATACCCATATCTTGAGTAATCATCAATAAAAGTGACAAAGTACTCAAAACCACCTCTAGCTTGGATGTTCATTGGGCCACACAAATCAGAGTGAACCAATTCTAATATCTCCTTAGCTCTATTGCCTTTGGCCGAGAATGGCTGCTTGGTCATTTTTCCTTCTAAGCAAGATTCACAGACCGGTAGTGCCTCTACTTCCAATGAACCTAATGGTCCATCTTGAACCAGTCTAGAAATCCGTCTTAGATTTATATGACCTAGGCGCAAGTGCCAAAGATAAGTTTGATTCATTTCAGAAGGATGTTTTCTCTTACATGGTCTATTATTGTTATTCACTTCATTTAGTTGCACAGTAGGAGAAACAGGATTAATAATATAAAGACCATCCACCAATGTACCAGAACAGATAAAATGTTTATTTTTCTTAATAACAACGGAGTCATTAAAATAAACTGAATATCCATCATCAACCAACTTAGAAACTGAAATTAAATTCCTTCTAATTGAAGGTACAAAAAAACAGTCTTTAATATTAAAATTCTATTTCTACTAAAAGAAAAGCTAAAATCTCCCACTGCAACTACTGACACTCTCGTGCCATCTCCCAGAAATATGTAAATCTCCCCATCACTTAGCTGCCGGGTCTGCTGGAACCCCTGCAAAGAATTGCAAACATGATTAGTGGCTCCCGTATCTACACACCAGCCACTGGTAGATAACAGCACTAAACAAGTTTCAACTACAAGTGAATGAGATATACCTCTAGCCTGTTTCCTGGCAAGCCAAACTGGACATTGCTGCTTCCAGTGACCTGGCTGCTTGCAGACGAAGCACTTTCCCTTCTTTTTTATTTCCCCATTGGGCTGTGGGGCCTGATGCTGTTTCTTTTTCTGAACCTTTTTCTTCTTCTTAGCATGAGACTTCGAAGAAGAACCTTTTTCAGTAACCATAGCAACTGCAGGCTTCTTAATGAAACTCTCTGCTACCTGAAGTTCTTTAAGTAGCTCTGCCAGTGAAAAATTCATTTTGTTCATGGTGTAATTTAGGCAGAACTGCTTAAAAGAATCAGGTAGGGACTGGAGAATGATATCAACCTGGGTTTCCCCATCCATCTCCGCTCCAAGGATCTCCAGTTCATTCAGAAGACTAATCATCTTTAGAACATGATCCCTGACAGGAGTTCCTTCAGCCATATTAGTGTTCATCAGTTCTTTCATCGCAGTCTGCCTAGCTGCACGACTCTGATCCCCAAACATTTCTTTGAGGTTGAACATCATGTCATAGGCAGAGGGCATAGATTGATGCTGATGTTGCAGAACATTTGACATAGATGCCAATATGTAACACCGCGCCATCTCATCAGCCTTAACCCACTTACGGTAAGCTTGGGACTCCTCATCTGAAGCCCCTTCACCGGGCTCTGCGGGACAGACCTGAGTGAGCACATACTTGTACCCTTCTGCAGTTAACACTATATCCAGGTTTCTTTTCCAATCAATGTAATTAGGACCAGTCAATTTGTTTTCTTTGAGTATCACAGCAAGTGGATTGAAAGAAGACATTTTAATCCTGAGAATCATTCATACATCAAATAAGATATAATGAGCAATAAACTTTAAATTCAAAATTATAAGTAGGGCCCCTCAACCACTACAAAATAAAAGAATTTGCCAGCAGCCTAGTACATTTTGAATAGTATGCCTCGATGGGAGGACGTCTACTACTCATCATTTATCTAGACAGATAAAACCTATTAATTTTACTATCTAGGTAAAAGGTAACATACCAAGTAAAATTAATTAGCTGGCTAACTTTGGTCATATAAATATTTGTAGTGACTCCGATGGGGAGGATACCAATATTTATACCTAAGTGTATACCATCACTCAATGCTAGATCCATTGTCCCATGGTGGATCCCTCAGATGGAGAGGTAATCCAACATTAACAACTACTAGGGATTATTCTTGGTGAGCTGGCAATCAATTTCATCCTATGGGGAGGAAAGCACTAATGCTAACACGTGAAATTAACTACCTCACCAATAAACAAGTGATGGGACCATGGGATTTAAATGTGATTAATTCCCTCTCCCACTTAGTTATTTAAACAATATTTTGAGGGTTATAAAACTTGTGTTTGATTATCTTATAAATTCAAAACACAAACAGCAAGTGATTATCCAATTAACCATGTTCTCCTAGTTATAGACATAAGAACAAAAGGATAAACAATCAAGTATGCAACATAACCAATATAAACAAGATAAATAAAATCCCTGTTATTATGGTCAAAATTCTCCATGCAGATGAAGATCCCTTGCATCATTGCTTCTTTGCTCGACGATTTGCCGCTTCGCATACGGGGGTCTGGGGGCTGGCGATCCTAAGGAGAATCCATTGCAGGATATGATCAAAAGAAGATTTTAAGGAGAATCCGTTGCAGGAAAGGATTCTGAAGGAAAATTCGAAGGAATCGGAAGAAAATATCTGCAATGGATTCTCCTTAGAATCCTATCTGCAACCGATTCTCCTTAGAATCATATCCTGCAATCGATTCTCCTTAGAATCATATCCTGCAATTTGCAGCAGGTCTTCTTCCTCCATCAGAGCCGCACCAGATTACAAAAATCCTATGCCTCCATATAGGAGTTCACATGCTACGTATTTACAATCACAAAGCTCTCAAAAAACGGAGCATACATGCTATGAAATATTACAATGATCCTACGCCTCCTTAAACCGGAGTTCACAAAACAGATCTAAGCAATATCAAATCAAAACACATACATTCATGTGACCATAATAACAGATAGAAACCTGCAAAACAACGTTAGCAGCAAGCACGATCTATCCCATGCATGCATATTCCGATTAATGGAGAACATGGCCGCATTATTCATATACAGTATCAGCCGTGGCTCTGATACCACTATTGGGGAGCGCGGAATACCCCCAATCATGGCTATAGCGTATATGAGTAATACAAAAAAAAAAAATTTACCGTTCTAATCTAAGAGTAGAAGATCATACCTTCAGATTTGAACTTTAGATCACTTTGATTCGATTGCTCGACCTCAACCTTTAGCCTTCCGCCGTATTCCCGAAAATACCTTCTTCTCTCACAAGATGGTGGGATCTCTCGGCCGACCTAGGGTTTCTTGTTTTTCTTTTTTCTCAAAACGTTAACCCTAGCAACCAACTGAGAGGGTATTTATACGGCTACAACAGGGACCAATAGGCAAATATGAAAAGGACTTCCTACGTAATTAAATCTCCCAAACCTACTCCGGGTTAGGATTCAATTACGTAAATTACAATTCATTCCACTAAAGAATTATAATTGTACTCCTAATCATATTCGAATTTATATTTTCGAGCCTTAATATTAAATACTTATTATCTCCCCACGTTAAGATTACAGATATCCACCAATTAAATTTAATTACTGACAATATAATTTAATTGGCTTTTATTATCCTTGAGACCTATCCACTCAACTTATTTGATGTATCGGATTCAAAATCCACTTGCAAGATTTGATACAATCAAAACTTATAAGCTTTCTCAAGGGGATATCATCAATCCAAATTAACAGAACGTGGATTCCTTCAACTATTAATATTCACCATATATATAATGTTATTGCCCAACCCACTGAGTTTATTGACTCATATAGGATCTCACTCTATGTGTAATCAAAGCAATAATCACTACATACACGTGTCTAGAAATAGAATTCGGATTAAGAGCATAATTAATCATAATATTCATGAGTTTTAAATTATTTTATAAAGTCAGTATAAAATAATTAACTCAACTGGGTCCTGTTCAATACACACAAAGTGTACTAGCACAAATAGTTAGAAAAACCATTCCCCGTAGTCAAGATAGACCTGCTAAAAATTTGTGCTACAGTTCTACTGATGGTGTGTTCAATTCCAACTAAAACTGTGAACAATAAACTTGTATTCCAAAAGAACCAATGATCTAGTCTTCTGTGTGTAAGCCGTACTCTACACACTAGATCAAATACTCTTTGTAAATACTAGACACATGCACATATATAGTAAATGGCACACATTACTCAAAATGAATTCTCATTAAAATATAAAGACATAACATAAAGCATATCTTTTAGTCTATATCTCTATCACCCTCCTCAACAACGTCCGATGCAGCAGTACCTCCCCCGACGAAGAAGCAGGATGAGTGGCTGAAAGAGATTCGAGGCTGGCTGATGGTGGTCGATCGCCATCGAGGTTGTTTCCATAACATATCAAGCGGTGATGTGGCTAATCATGTAATTAGATGGTACGGTAATAATCCGCATGATTTTTTGAACAAAAGTAATGATTAGTTTCGAGCTTAGCTTTGGCCTCGGATTCGGCTCGGCCTCCGCTTCAGCCTCGGATTCGGCTTGGCCTCTGCTTCGGCCATGGATTTGGCTCGGCCTCGGCTTCGGCCTCGAATTCGGCTCGGCCTCGGCTTCGGCCTAGGATTAGGCCTCAGCCCCGCGTCGGCCTCGGCTTCGGCCTCGATCTCGAGCTTCGAGTCCCGCTTCGACTTCGGCCTCAAATCTCGCCTCGGCCTTGGCCTCAAGTCCACCTCGGCCTCGGCCTCGGGCCTTGCCTCGGCCTCGGGCCTCACCTCGGCCTCGGTCTCGGCCTTAGCCTCAAATTTCGTATTACACACTCTTTACCCTCGTGGAACCAACTTCGAAAATCGGGCACATTGATTTAAAACACCAACTACAGCATGCCTTGCTCGCCTATTATTGCCAGAATCACAGGCAGTTACCAACACACCATACCGTTGCCATGTATTTACGGCGCCCGCTCAGCAACGGCGTATTCACCCACCATTCATAGAGTCGATCCTAACAAAAGAAGGGATTCGACAGTTCTAACTCCAAGGGTAAGAGGGACCTCCGGACAGGTATAAAAGGACCCTAGCTCACAATGAGCTGGGGGGACTGAAACTCTACTCTTTCATCAAAAATCCCTGTTCTTCAAATCACTAACTTGAGCGTCGTGAAGGGAAAACTTGCTTTTCATATGCACAGAATCTCAAGGTGGAAAGCATGTAATTCAATTTTAATATTCACATTGAATATAAATTAAAGCATATTAGCAAATCTGAAATTTAAGAGTATGTAAAAATAAGTTTAAACAATACCTCTCGATGCCGAAGCTGTAGATGATGAACATAGCAGATCCGATCTGCAGGGAGAAGTTCCTACTCGTGCCTTCCAAGAGCCGCACGCGCCGCTCCTCTATATCACATGCACGCCAAGAAACCTTGAGACAGGGGATATGGAATCAGAAGGGATGGAGAACTCTTCTCCAAGAGAGGAGTCCCTTCTGTTTGGACTTCTCTGATTTTTGGACTCTTCTTTCTCTCCTACTCTTTCTCTCTCTCGAAGTTGAAAAAAGTTTCTTAAATAAACTCATCGTAAAATAACCCAAAACAACCTTTTGAATTTGATTTATGATACGATAATATCCGATCTTCGAAAGCGGATAGGTTACGGGCATTCACGCGTTGTCAACGCATAAAAATAATTTTATAAAATAAATTTATGGATTCATATCATCTCAATGGCAAGATCGTAATTTAAAAAAGTTTCAAATTCACATTGGAATGGCAAAATCGTTATTTATACAAGTTTCAAATTCACGTTATCGGAATGATAAAATCGTAATTTATATGAAGTTTCAAATTCATACCATAATTTAAACGAAATGGTAGAATCGTAATTTACATGAAATGGCAGAATCTTAAATTTTTTAAAGTGTCATTGGCTGCCCGCAACTATAATAAAAAATATTTAAAACATTTATAAATACGAAAAATCAGATTAAATTCGTTTGAAGTTCAAATTGAAATCCGAAAGAACCCATGCGAAGATCTCGAACCATACTTCGCATTGGACTTATTTAATTTCCAATTTAAAGTAATTTATGATTTCAAAATTATAAATAAATGATCAGAGGCTATATTGGATATCCGATTCAAACCACTTTGAAACCAGATCTAAACCACTTTATCGTCAAACCAACCATTGGTCTATGGTTCAAGTCCTATCCCACAATGGTTCTAAATAAATCCTAAAATTTACTTGAGTTACAAACTAACTCAAGTTCATCCCCAGAATAAGTACTACCACTAATGCCCAGTGCTATCTAGACATTGCTAGTACAAACTCGGTATTACCCATATGACCAAGTCCCACTTAGATCATGGATAAAGCCTGTCTCCAGGTCACATGACTATGTGCGTGACTCCATAGGTTTGAATCTAAGTCGGTAGCATAGGAACACTTCCTATACCAATCGATGTGACCATCTAGCAATGGTACCCGACGTCGAATAGACCGAATATATGCAAAGCAATATTTAGAAACCTAGGCTATGGTTACCGTATAATTCATCCCCTTGTCCTAGTACTCAGGGCGAATACGGAGTTAACTGCCAACTCCGAGTAAATCACCCAAGTATGTTTCAATGCAATGAATCTTGTGACACCTCACAAAGATTACATTGGCCAAGGTTTTGCTAAATTGAAACATAGTTCGAGCACTCTCTCTAACACTTAGAGTGGACAATCCCATCTTGACTCATCACTGACCCAATAAGTACTTGACTGCACCCAGCAACATTCCGTCACCGGATTAGAAATCCGGGTGGTCCAGCACCTAAGTACAGTGAGTTGCTTATCAAGTCAACATGATAGTCTCATGTCAAAGGGACACTTATACCCATTGCCTTTCTGCGAGTTGCTCTAGGCAGTTGAGCACTCAGTAGAAGTGAGTCACTATTCAGTGATGTACTCCTACACTAACCCGCATGTCATACCAGTGTTATACACTCCTTAGTTTAAGAGAACAAACCAACCCATATGGCACACAACGACCTACACTTGATTACGTCGTTGTCCTAGGTAACAACGTATCATTTGGCCGCGAACAGATTTAAGAATTACTCAACAATTCCTCCATTGTCGAATACATGTAACTCTAAGGACTACAACATATTGGAATTCTACTGGAAGATGTAAACTATATGCTGTACTGCCAAAATAGACTTTTATTTATTGAATAAATCTTGTACATTCACATCAACTCATAACCGCTACAAGCTAGACGATTGGCTGTAGGACACATTTCCTAACAACTCCCACTTGAACTATAGCTAATCGGAACAGTATCTAATACCCATCTTCCACTTGTGTTCATTGAACTCCTTGATTCGAGTGCTTTAGTCATTGGGTCAGCTAGGTTTTCCTTTCCGTCGATCTTCTGAAGGTAGATGTCACCTCGTTCCACGATCTCTTGTACAAGGTGGTAGCGGTGCAACACATGCTTAGTTCATTGATGCGACTTTGGCTCCTTGGCTTGGGCAATTGCTCCCGTGCTGTCACAGTATACTAGGACGGGACTCTCCAGGGAAGGTACCACTCCTAGCTCGCCCAAGAACTTTCGTAGCCATACAGCTTCCTTTGCTACATCTGATGCTGCAATGTATTCAGCCTCGCATACTGAATCTGCCACTGTGTTCTGCTTGGAACTTTTCCAGCAGATCGCTCATACATTGAGGGTAAAGATAAATCTGGATATGCTTTTGCTATCATCTCTATCTGACTGAAAACTGGAGTCAGTGTACCCCACTAGTTTTAAATCAGGTTCTCCATAAATGAGCCATTGGTCCTTAGTATTTCTCAAATACTTAAAGATAGTTTTTACCACCTTCCAATATGCTTCACCTGGGTTAGACTGGTACCTACTCACTATCCTAGTGAGTGTACCACGTCTGTCTTGTACATGTCATAGCATATATGATAGAACCCACTGCCGAGGCATACAGAATTCTACTCATGTACTCTCTCTCCTCAGGAGTTGTCGCATAATCCTTCTTGGAGAGAGTAATTCCATGGCTTATCGGAAGATAGCTCCTTTTTGAATTATCCATGCTGAACCTCTTCAGCACAGTCTCAATGTACATGGACTGGGACAATCCCAGCAGCTTCTTAGATCTATCCCTATAGATCTTCATCCCTAGAATGTAAGAAGCTTCTCCCAGGTCTTTCATGGAGAACTAAGACAGCAACCAAACCTTTATTCCCTGTAGTGCAGGGATGGCATTCCCAATCAAGAGAATGTCATCCACATACAGTACAAGAAATACAACTATGGAACCATTTGTCCACTTATACATGCAAGGTTCTTCTCCATTCTTAATGAAGCCATAAGTCTTGATACATTTATCAAAACGTTTATTCCAACTCCGAGAAGCTTGCTTGAGTCCATTGATGGACTTATGAAGCCTGCATACTTTTGACTCGTCTTTGGATGGGAACCCTTCAGGCTGTATCATATACACCTCCTCTTCGAGCTTTCCATTTAGAAAAGTCGTTCGGACATCCATTTGCCAGATTTCATAGTCAAAATGTGCAGCTAGAGCAAGCATAATCCGAATGGACTTGAGCATTGCTACAGGGGAAAAAGTCTCGTCATAGTCAATACCATAATGCTGACGATACCCCTTAGCAACCAGAGGGGCTTTATAGGACTCCACCTTCCCATCTGCACCTCGTTTCCTCTTGAAAATCCATTTACACCCTATGGGTTTTACCCCTTCAGGTGGATCAACTAGTGTCCATATACTATTAATCTCCATGGATTCCATTTCGGACTTCATGGCCTCTAGCCATTTCTTAGAGTCAGATCTCTGCAGCGCATCCATATAGGTGATTGGGTCCTCATCGTTCTCATCGAGTTCGATGGGATCCCCATCACGGACCAAGAAACCGAAGTATCTATCCGGCTGACGTGGTACTCTACCAGATCTCCTTAATGGTATCTCAATGGGCTTCGGGTTTGAACCAATCAAAGCCGGTTCCATAGTGGTTTCTGAGTGTAAAGGTACTTCTCCTTGTCGAACTTCATTAAGTTCAACATTAGCCTTAGCACTTCCAGTAAGATACTCCTTTTCTAAAAAGGTGGCTCTCGTACCGACGAACAACTTTTGCTCTTCAGTGTGGTAGAAGTAGTATCCTTTAGACTCCTTAGGATATCCAACAAAGAGGCATTTGTTAGACCTTGGTCCTAGCTTGTCTGTCAACAATCTCTTGACATAAGCTGGACACCCCCAGACCCTAAGGTGTGTGAGCATCGGCTTACGCCCCGTCCATATCTTATATGGAGTTTTAGCAACATATTTACTAGGGACCCTGTTAAGAATGTAACAGGCCGACTTAAGTGCGTAGTCCCAAAAGAAGATAGGCAAACTAGCAAAGCCCATCATGGATTGAACCATATCTAATAGGGTTCGATTCCTCCTTTCAGACACACCATTTAACTGGGGTGTCCCTGGAGGTGTCCATTGAGAGAGAATCTCATTGTTGGTCCAGATAGCAACCCAAGAGGGGGGGGGTGAATTGGGTTTTTCAAAAATTTACACTCTTTTGAAAAATAACCCCCAGCGGAAATAAAGACTTAGATTCACACAAATTAAAACTGAACAAGCACAAATAGAGAGTTGAAGATAAAGAGACAATCACGGCAAACAAAGGAGATTTTATAGTGGTTCGGTGTACCTACACCTACGTCCACTCCCAAGTACCTCTTGGGTCCACACTATAATCAAACTGATTACAGCAGAGTTGTTTTGCAAGCTCACAACTCGAACTTATTGTTTTCCCGGATACACAACGAACCCAGCTGGTTTTCAAGGTTCACAAGCACAAAACCTATCACCACAAGCTAATGCTTGCACAAGGCTAACAACCTCAATTGAATCAATCACCAGATTGACCCAGCAAACAATATTTGTTTTTACAAGATAAATAGCTCCTCCAATGAGCAAATATATAATAATGAAACAATAATAAGAGGATAGGAATCAAAGCCTGATTCGCAGATCTTGGTGGCTTCTTCCTTCTCTTCCTTTGAATGGATCTTCCTTCAAGATGCTCTTGAGACTCAGAAGATCAGAAAACTAGGGCTTCTTTCTTCTCTTGAGATTTCTTCGAAATAGAACAGCAAAAGCTTGGAATCTCTCTCTCTTCTTTTGGGGAATCAGTATGATCTTTCCTTACAAGTTTTCCCTCTTTTCTTTTCTGATAGATCTCAAAGATTTATCTCTATTCTTTTCTTTTTGCCTTTCTTGTCTTTTTTTTTGGGATGCAACAAACCCTCTTCTTATAGATCCCGATTAATCCATAAATAGTTTGAAACTATCCGTTAGAAACAAGTGTAAGAAGGATTAGATCCATAAATAACAATAGCCGTTGGGATTAAATAGATAAAGATAAGTTTAGAGTCGTTATGACAGTTCTGGAGCCATGTCTGACATTCTGGAGTCGGCTCTAACTTTTTGGAGTTGGCTCTAACTCAAAATTCTTTAATCCGCTCGATCTGGAGTCGTCTCTACTTTTCTGGGGTCGACACAAAATTCTTCTGGAGTCGACTCTAACAGTCTGGGAGTCGACTCTAAGTCATGGCCTGAAAAACCATCATTCTGTCTTTCTGTTGGAGTCGGCTCTAACAGTCTCGGAGTCGACTCTAAGTCTGTGCCGTTTTCAGAGTTGACTCTGCGATTCCATGTGTCGACTCTAATGTCTGCAATCTTACCTTGACATTAGATTCGAACCAGAACTTGATTTAACTCTTGATTTTGATTATCAAATCGACTTATAATCTGAAAAACTTAATCAAAATCATTAGTAACTTCAAATGTTATACTCAAATAGTTTTGTTAATCATCAAAATCCTCAATTGGGTCAATAATCTCCCCCTTTTTGATGATGACAAAAACTTTGAGTATATGCATTAAAAATTTATTTGATTGAAGAATTATAGATATTATTAAAGCTTTGAGACTTCCTAATAGAGAATTTGATGCCAATATTCAAAATGAACTTTAAAAAACATACTTGAGTTCTGAGTTCAATTATAAACATCAATCAAGATGATTTAACTTTTATATGGAGAAATTATTAAGCTCCCCCTGCATTGAATAACTTCCCCTTAAATTAATTGATCATTTTTGATACAAAATGATTAGAATTTATAAATCTCAAATTTCTCTCCTCCTGTTTAGATATGCCAATTGATTGAAATCTTATATTCCTTTAATCTTATATTCTTCCATTTTTATTTTCTTTATGCATATACAATTTTCTCTCCCCCTTTTTTGTTATCAGCAATAAGGTGAATTTAAGAGCAATAAAGAATGTTATCAGAGCGGGGTTGTTGGTTCAATTAAACATAAAGATAGTAAACTCATTCATTGAGATTCACTCAATCATTCATAGACAAATTTGAAATAAAAGTGTAATTGCATTCCAAAGCAAGATTCATTACATGTGTTTCAAAAAAAAAGGTTACATATATAAGTATGTAAATTCTAGATACATGCTAAGAAAGCAAGAAATCCTAAGATACAACCTAGGATAGGATATCAAAATCAAATATGCTTATACACAATTTTCTTTAAATGTCCAATCATTTCTATAATATCATCTTTTGAGTCTTCTTAAAATTTTCAAGACAAGCTTCAATTTGAGAGACGGCGAGGTCGATATCTTTCTTTAGTTGACTGGTAGCATGAAGATAAGTTCCAGAACCGTCTGCAATGCCTTCCATCCTTTCAAAAATCTTATGAAGATCAGTGCTAAAGGATTCTACGGAATTGCTAATGGAAAAAGAAATCATGTCCAGGCTGGTTTCTTTTTCAAGGCTGGACATGAGTGTCCCTACTTATCCTGCTATTGGTCTTACAACACTCACTAAGCCTCCCTCTCCTCTACATAAATCATTATAAAATTCTCTCACTATGGCAGGATAAGTAGGGACATCCAAAGAATAGACCTTCTCCCATCCCATTTCTTTCAACAAGCGCCCAATAGCAAAGCCCTCCGAAACAAAAAAGTCAAAGTCTACTTTTCTTCCGGTAGTAATGGTGTTGGCCCAGATGACAACCCAAGAGGGGGGGGTGAATTGGGTTCTTTAAAAATTTAGCCTCTTGAAAAATTGTTTGCTTAAGATGAATGAAAATAAATGCAATGTAAATATAAAGTACAGCGAATAAAACAGAGATAGAGATAGAGACAATGGAAGCACGGCAAACACAAAGATTTTATAGTGGTTCGGTGTATCCAACACCTACGTCCACTCCCAAGATCCTACTTGGGTCCACACTATAATCTCCTCGATTACAGCCGAGTTGTTTTACAAGTTCACAACTCAAACTTGTTGTTTTACCCGGGATCACAACGAACCCAGCCGGTTTTTCGGGCTCACCAGCACACAACCCAAACTCAAGCAAAACTAGCTTGACCCGAGGTTAACAACCTCCACTAGTTCAATCCCCTTTGATTGAACTAGGCACAAACAAGTATAAGAATGTTTTACAAATTTTCACAGCTCCTTAATGAGCAAATATTCAAAGAAAGTAAATAGGTTTAGAAAAGCCTGGTTTGAAGTTGTTTGGCTTTGAGCTTTTCTTCTTTTCTTCTTTTCCTCTTCTCCTTGCTGGGTTGAATCAAGCCTCAGCTCCGATTCTTCACAGTAGATGCAGTTGAGAAGATTGAAAAGTTGGTCTCTTTCTTCTAGTTGAGAATCCTCCGATTTTTCTCTATTTGAATGGCTTGGATTCTTCTTTGAGCTTTGTGGAGTGGAAGGTTTTGAATTGAAAGCTCCTCTCTTGGATATAAGGCTCAAGACTTCTCGGATTTTGATTTTTGATTTTTGTCTATCCGTTTCTATCTCTCTCTTTCTATATTTTTCAAACGGTTGTTTTTCCCCTTTTTATAGATTTTCCTTTGATTCATTTTTGGGTGGAAATCTAGCCGTTGGAGTGTACCTGGAAGGATTTTCCATTCATAAAAAATAGCCGTTAGATGTCAGAAATCAAAAATATTACCGTTAGAGCTGATCTGGCATTTTTGATTTTTCGTCCAGGTGGGTTGGAGTCGGCTCCAGCTTTTCAGGTGTCGGCTCCGAATCGTTTTTCCATAAATAGTAAAATCTGAGTTCGTCNAAATTCTACTGCAAATGTTGTGTAACAACCTTAATTCCAAGGGCAGCTGATTAGCCCTATTTCCTCAATTCAGTAACCTCTCTCCCTAACATCCTTGATAGGGCAGCTGATCTCATTGTCACTCAGCAGCTAATCCAGTATGGGGATGCTCAGGAGATTTCCTAATTTGTGAAATGTAAGGTGAATCCGTTTTCCTCTAACAGTGCTTACTAAACCACCATCTCCTCTTGCTAAATTAAAGAAAATTCCTTTACTAGCTGGGAAGTAGGTACATCAAGAGACTACTTGATCCCATCCAAGCTCCTTAAGTTGCCTACCAATCGAAAACCCTCGGATTCAAAAAGTTCGAAATCAACTTTTCTTCCCATAGTGATTACCCTCCCGCTAGGGTATCTACCTGAGGTGAAGTGCGTTAGGATTGTCTGAATCGAGGAGGAATCTTCACTTGGAGAGGCTCACGGACGGGTCCTTACGGAACGCTTCCGGTCACACGGTCGCTCCAATCACCAACCTCTCCTCTTAGGCGCCATTGGAATCCGTAGGAAGGCTTGAGAGAAGTGGAATTAGAGATGGGAGGTTTTGGAAGAGTTTTGGCGGGATTTGGTGGAGGATTCGAAGAGTAATGAATGACTAGGTGTCGACTCTGCCCTATAAATCGATTTTGGAATCCAGGTGTCGACTCCGCAAAGTGGGTGTCGACTCCAAATCGCTAACACAGTCAGCGCTCGACTGGAGTCGGCTCCACTTACACGGGTGTCGGCTCCAAGGTCAGGGACCGAGAGCGACACAGTCAGAGGTGTCGACTCCTCATTCTGAGGTGTCGACTCCAATGACAGTTTCAGAGAAAAATAATTGAAATTCAACCATCTGAAACTGTCACAATATATTTTATAAAATCTTGATAAAATTTTGGAAATTAAGATCAAATACCTCAGATGACTAGATAATTTGTCCTTAGAATTATGAAGGAATATCAAGAAATTAATATAGATCTAGAAAGTCATTCCTTATAATTTCAAAATCAATCCAAGGTCACATATCCCTAATTCATCTCTAAGATAACAAAATCTCTCTTCACTCAAGGTTTTGTAAATATATCAGCTAATTGTTCTTCAGTATTAACATATTCAAGACAAATTTCATTATTAGCTACATGTTCTCTTATAAAATGATATCTAATTTCAATGTGTTTGTTCTTGAATGTTGAATTGGATTTTTAGTTAGATTTATTGCACTTGTGTTATCACATCTAATTGGAGTTTTATCAAGTGTTATGCCATAATCTTCAAGTGTCTCTTAATCCAAAGGATTAGCACAGCAATTCAGCTGCAACATATTCTGCTTCAGCAGTAGATAATGCAACCGAATTTTGCTTTTTGCTAAACCAAGAGATTAAGTTACTACCTAAGAATTGACATGCTCCACTTGTGCTTTTTCTATCTAATTTACATCCAGCATAATCAGAGTCAGAATAAGCAATCAAGTTTAGTGTTGAGTCTCTAGAATACCATAAGCCTACATTTTTAGTTCCACTTAAATATCTTAAGATTCTTTTTACAGCAATTAATGAGATTCTTTAGGTTCAGATTGAATCTAGCGCACAAACATACAGCAAAGATTATATCTGGTCTACTAGTTGTTAGTAAAGAAGAGATCCGATCATACCTCTATAATATTTCTGATCTACTTTCTTACCATCATCATCTTATCCAATTTGCAAAGGACTCATAGGAGTTCCAAGTGGCTTGATTGACTCCATTCCAAACTTCTTGAGTAGTTCTTTTGTGTATTTGGCTTGATTGATGAAAATTCCTCTTTGCTTTGTTTGATTTGAAGTCCTAGGAAGAAGTTGAGTTCTCCCATCAGCTCATTTCAAACTCACCCTGCATCAACTTAGCAATTCTTGACATAACAAATTGTTAGTAGCACCGAATACAAGCATCAACGTATATTTGTACTACCAATAAATCCTTGTCTTTTCTTTTCAAAATAGTGTTTTATCAACATTTCCTTATGAAATCATTTTTAATTAGAAATTTACTTAATCTTTCATACCAAGCTCTAGGTGCTTGTTTTAAACCATATAGTGCTTTGTGTAATTTAAAAACATGATTTGAAAATTCAGATCTTCAAAACCAGGTGGTTGTTCAACAAAAACTTCCTCATTTATAAATCCATTTAAAAATTCACTTTTAACATCCATTTGAAATAAATTGATATGCATATGACATGCAAATGCAAGTAATAATCTAATTGCTTCAAGTCTGCTACAGGTGCAAAAGTTTCATCAAATCAATTCTTCTTCTTGATTATATCCGTTTGCGACTAATCTAGCTGTACTATGCCATTTTCATCTAATTATTTTTTAAATACCATTTTGATCCTAGCAGAATGATCTTTAGGTCTATCTACAAGAGTCCAACATTATTCCTAGTAAATTGATTTAATTCTTCTTGCAGCTAACATCCAATTATTTATATTTTTTTGCTTCTTCAATAGTTTTAGGTTCAATTTGAGATACCAATGCAAGATGATTATTGATGTTTCTCATTGATGATCTAGTTCTTACTCCTTGAGATGGATCACCTATAATTAATTCTTTTGGATGACCATAGGCATATCTCCAATCTCTAGGAGATCTACATCATTGTGATTTGCATCAACAACATCAACACTAGGAGAATCATTATCTTTAGCTTCTTGTTCATGATCCGAAGATACATCTATATTCAATTTTTCAATATCTCTTTCTAGAATGTTTGTATCTTCCTCATCATCATCTTTTCAGAACTTGATGCTAAAGATTCATCAAAAATTACATAATAGATTCTTCTAATTAAATTTCTCTTGTTAAACACTCTATAGGCTTTACTAGATGTTGAATACCCTAAGAAAATGCCTTCATCAGATTTTGCATCAAATTTTTCTAGATTATCTTTACCATTATTATGAATGAAACATTTACAACCAAATGCATGAAAGTAACTTATATTTGGTTTTCTATTATTCCATAGTGCATAAGGAGTTTTCTTAATGATTGGCCTAATTTAGCTCTATTAAGAATGTAGCACGCCGTGTTTATAGCTTCCGCCCAAAAGTATTTTGGTAGGTTGCTTTCACATAGCATGGTACTGGCCATGTCTTCTAAGGTTCTATTTTTCCTTTCAAGTACTCCATTTTGTTGCGGTGTTCTAGGTGCTAAAAAATTATGATGAATGTCATTTTCTATGCAAAAGTTTTAAATAAATAATTTTTCAAATTCAGTGCCATGATCACTTCTTAGAGACACTATGGTGCTGTTTTTCTCATTTGTGACCTTCTTGAAGAATTTCAGAAATAATGGATAGGTCTCATCCTTATGAGCTAAAAACAATACCCAAGTGTATCTAAATAATCATCTACAATCACAAGACCATATTTCTTTCCTCCTAGACTTGTGGTTCTAGTAGGTCCAAAAAGATCCATGTGAAGTAGTTCAAGTGACCTAGAAGTGGAAACAATATTTTTAGTTTTGAAAGAATTTCTAGTTGTTTTCAAAATTGACATGCATCGCAAATTTTGTTATTTTCAAAATCTAGTTGTGGAAGTCCTTTTACTAAATCCATTCTAATTAATTTTGAAATAAGGTGTGTGCTTGCATGACCTAATCTACGATGCCATAACCAACCAATCTCATTCATATTAGCATTATTAGCACTAAGATTACAAGAAGACTAAATCAAGTATATATTGCCATTTCTATTTCCAATAAAAATAATGCTATTATCAATGGATTAGAAACAGTGCAGATTGATGCTTCAAATGATACTTTAAAACCTTTATCACATAATTGACTAATACTTATTAGATTATGTTTTAAACCATTAACATATAAGACATTTTCAATATATGTGGAGGGAGTTATTTGAATTTTACCAAACCCCATGATTTGGCCTTTGCCATTGTCACCAAATGTAACAACTCCTCCTCTTTTGCTCTCAAGGGTGATGAATTGATCCTTGTCACCCGTCATGTGTCTTGAGCAGCCACTATCGAGATACCACTTTCACTTTGATCTTTGGGTCGCAAGACACTCCTGCAAAAATAATTAAGTCTTATATTTAGGTACCCAAGCCTTCTTGGGTCCTTCATGGTTAGTAGCATAAAAAATTGTTCCTTTGGGAACCCAAATTTTCTTGCCTTTACTACTTAAATTTTTGTTACTATTTCTCATGTTACATTCATAGGTTTTATGACCTTTCTTGTTACAATAATGACATGTAACATTATCTCTATTTTGTTCTTTTCTAAAGAAGTTTTTGACAAATTTTTATTTTAAGTTAGGTCTATATCCTAAACCACCTTTATCATATATGGCTCTTTGATTGCTTAACAATAAATTAAGTTTTTCAGAACTATAAGTAAATTTATCAACAACACTTTTATATTTATCAACTTCCTTTTTAATTTATTATTTTCATTAGAAATTGATTCCTTTTCTTTTGTCAAATTATCATTTTCAGATTTTAGTACTTTAATCTCATTAGTAAGATTATCTTTTTCTTTGATAAAATTGAGCTATCATTTTTCAAAGACTTGTATTTCTTTTTCAAAATTTTAAAGTCATCTACTAGTTCATTGAAAGCTTCAAATAATTCATCGAAAGCAAAATCATCACAAGGGTTTTCAGAACTTACCTCATCATCCTCGTTTGCCATGAAGCAAATGTTGGCAACCTCTTTTTGTTCTTCCTCCGAAGAGGATTCATCGTTGTTGCTCCAAGTTGCAACATAGGTTTTCTTCTTCTTCTTGAAAGTCTTCTTAGTTAAGGACAATCGTATCTAAAGTGCCCCGATTTCGTACATTCATAACAAATCAAGGGGTCTTTCTCCTTGTCCTTGTCCTTTTCTTTTTCTTTTTCTCCTTCCATCTTAAATCCAGATTTCTTCTTTTGGAAGGGTCTCTTTCTTCTCATGAATTTTTTGAATTTTCTTGCTAGAAGAGCTGTCTCATCATCATCTTCATCATCACTGCAGCTTTCCTCACTTTCTGCAGCCTTAAGAGCTATAGTCTTCCTTTTCTTGACTTCCTCCTCTTGATGTTGTTTCATGGTTAGCTCATGAGTCATCAAGGATCCAAGTAGCTCCTCCAAGGGTAAAGTGTTGAGGTCCTTGGCTTCTTGGATTGCTGTCACCTTTGCTTCCCAAGTCCTTGGAAGTGACCTAAGAATTTTGCAACAAGTTCAGAATAGTATAGGTTTTTCCAAGACTTTTCAAACCATTCACAATATCGTAAATCTAGTGTACATGCAAGTATAGTTTCAGTTTGCTCCATGCTAAATAATTCATATTTATGAACAAGAATATTTATTTTAGATTTTTTACTTGGTTAGTACCCTCATGGTAACCTCTAATCTATCCCAAATTTCTTTGTGGAATTACATGTAGAAATGCGATTAAATTCATTAGCATCTAATGAATATAAGACATTCATGGCCTTAGCATTGAGCTTGCCATTTTCCTATCATTATCATTCCAATCCCTTTTGGGCTTCGGAACAATAGTGCCATCAACAATGTGTGTGGGTGTACTAGGTCCATTAGTTATAATACCCCACAATTCATAATCAGAAGCTTGAATGAATATCCTCATTCTTACTTTCCAATATGAATAGTTGGAACCATTAAATAAGGGAGGTCTATTTGTAGAATGACCTTCGGCAAATGATCCAACATGAGCTGCCATTTGGATCTTTAGCTCTTGATCTGTGATCAAATAAAATGAGCACTTGCTCTGATACCAATTGTTGGCCCAATAGCAACCCAAGAGAGGGGGGGTGAATTGGGTTCTTTAAAAATTAACCTTTTTAAAAGTTATCTGCTCTAGACAAATGAAATTAATTGCAATGCAAATATAAAGCACAAAAGGAGATAAAGATAGAGACAATGAATGCACGACAAACACAAGGATTTTATAGTGGTTCGTGTATCCAACACCTACGTTCACTCCCAAGATTCACTTGGGTCCACACTATAACCAACTAGATTACAGCCGAGTTGTTTTACAAGAGCACAACTCACAACTTGTTGTTTTTCCTCCGGGATCACAACGAACCCAGCCGGTTTTCTGGGCTCACCAGCACAAAACCTATAACTCAAGCTAATCTAGCTTGACCCGAGGTTAACAACCTCCACTAGTTCAATCTCCTTGATAGAACTAGCACAAACAAATATAAGAATGTTTTACAATGATTCACAGCTCCTTAGTGAGCAAATATTCAAAATAAAGTAAACAAGTTTAGAAAAGCCTGTTTGGAGATGATTGAATTTGAGCTTTTCTTCTTTTCCTCTTCTCCTTTGGAATGATGAATCAAGCCTCAGCTTTAATCCCTCACAGTCGTTGCAGTTGAGAAGATTGGAAATGGAAGAAACGGAGCTTTTTCTTCAATTTGGGAAATCCACTGAATTTTTGATTTGGGCGCCTTCGATTCCTCTTTGAGCTTTTTGGAGTGGAAGGATTTGAGTTTGAATGCTTTTCTCTTGAGATTCAGGCTCAGGCTTTCTTGGATTTTTTGATTTGAAATTTTTCTATTTTTCCGTCATCTTTTCAAATGGGTGTTTTCCCCTTTTTATAGATTTCTTTTAATTCGTTTTGGGAAGGAAACTAGCCATTGTAGTATACCTGTAAACAAAATATATCCGTTAGAAATTAGGTAAAAAGGAAATATTACCGTTAGAACTGATCTGGCAATTTAAATTTTGTCCCAGACAGGTTGGAGTCGGCTCCAACTTTTCAGGTGTCGGCTCCATATCGTTTTTCCAAAAATAAAAATTTTCGAGTTTGTGAGGAGTCAGCAAAAAAGTAAGTATCAGCTCGCCATCGTCAGGTGTCGGCTCCCGAATACTGTGTGTCGGCTCCAGGATGCTCAAAAAAATTAACGTTCTGTCCCTGCATCGGAGTCAGCTCCAGACACTATAAGTGTCGACTCCAAAACTCTGGGTGTTGGCTTCGAAACTCTGGATGTCGGCTCCGTCAGCTCCAGGGATTCTAGGTGTCGACTCCAGGTTCTGAAACTTTGAAATTGAAGTTTTGCATTTGATTCAAAATACGTATCTTAATTCATTTAAATTGATCAAATAATTTTAACTCCTGAAATACTTCTCAAATCCATTAGTAATCAAATAAATATACTCAATTCCTTTATTAATCATCAAAATCAATAATTGGGTCAACATCAACTCTGACACATGCGCGGGCGAACCCTCCTCTCTTCCTCTCCCTAATAGCAGCATCGAGGAAGACGAAGGCTCCAGCCACAGAGAGGATGGAACTGACAATAGACTCCGACCAGAACTCAATGGGAAGGGAGGGAAGACGAATCCACAGAAGCACAGAGGATAGAGAGTCTTCAGAACGAACGCCCAGTTTTCCATGGAGATTGGCTGCCCGTTAACTACCCAAGGCCTCCCCAACGCCAGAGCTTTAGCTTCCAGATCAGAGAAGCGGAACATATAATGGCGGTGAGCCATGCACAGTGCTTCGATTCCCCCAACAACGCCTCCTCTGCGAAGCTCCCTGACAATGGCTTCAGGCGGAACCCATCTTGAGATGTTACGACCAATAACTGCCTTCAAGCCCCACTCCACCGATTCATCAGTCAGCACTTGAGGAGGAACCTGCAGGACCTCCGGAAACTGCCGCTCAAGTGCCTCCACCACCGCCAGGGAAGGAGAAGACAATACCCAGTCAAAATGACAAGCGGAGGAGTGAAACTCAGACATCCCCTCACCAGAACCTCCATCCGCGGCCACCGGAGTCAAATTCGATGGAAAGTCCGTTGTCCGACCGGGCGCTGTGGTCCCGACACCGACCATCGCTGGAGATCAAGAGGAAACTCACCGTATGCACGAATCTAAAAGCACCCTAGAATGGGAACACAGTCGCACCGCTCATGATATTTAAAGCATCACACGATTTTTAAAGAACCCGGGTCACACCGCTCACACATGGCTTGTAGTTCGTGTGCATGGCTTGTAGTTCGTGTGCCTATCCTAAAATTTGTTGTTAGGTTCTATCCTGATGAGTGTTGTGGAGTTGATGTCAACACAGGTCCTTGATCTAAGAGGAAATATGCTTATTGGAAATATCATGCTAGAAAGAATTAAAGTAGTCTCTCTATATAAGTTGAATCTACATAAAATTATTTCACATGAGAAATCCCAACCGTTGATGAATTGTTCTTTTTTGTATCCTTAAAAGTTCTCTTCTTGCTTGTTTCATTATTGATGTTTTCTATATTTATGACTTTTAATTTTATTTTATATAAATTTTATTAGTTTAAAAATTGATTATGAGTCTTTTTGTTTTTAGATAAGATTTTTTTTTCTCTCTTTTTTTTTCCTTCTTATTCTTCCTTCACTATTTTTAACCTTCATTTTATGGCTATTTAAAATATAGTCTAATTGTTTAGGCATCCTTTTAAGATAGATCTCCAACGTCTTTTATCTTATCTCCCTTCAACATTTTCCACAATCTTTCTTAATTACTGAAAACTTCTTTTGTTTTTGTTTTTTTTTTTTTTTTTTTTTTGGTACAAACGGATGATCACACCAATCTAGGATGAGTCAAACCCGAGATATCATAGTACAATATTGGAAAAGAACAAGGAGACAAGGTTCACCCGGACTGAAAACTTCTTTTAACATCATTCCTTCCTCTTTTTATCTCTAACCATCCTGACTTTTATGGTTTAATTGTCAATCTATCGCTCCTACCCCGTCATCCTTTCCAAAGCGCGCCCATTGCCCTGCCCCAATGATAAGCCAAACTTTCTTTTGAGAGAATACTTGGCTACATAGCAACCTTTTTAAAATGCATGCAAACGTACGTATAATAAAAAATGAGTATCGTGCAAGCGTGGGGTTCAATGAATGGCTAACCTTCCATAAATTTATATTTGGCTGTCTATAAGTTTTGTAATATATATTATAGTTGGTGATCAAATGCGCTGCAAGGTATACGTTAATTAGAAGGCTTGCCGTCCCTGCCTCGGTCCATTGGATAGATGCAAGTCAACTTGACTATAATAACTGATGCAAGTCAACTTGACTATAAATAATTTAAATCTTAAAATTAATAAAATTTTAAAATAAATTTTAAAATTTTTTAGTTGTTACATATAAATATTTTATGAATATAAAATTAAACAGCATTACTTTATTAGCTAGGATGCATGATTCACATACTAATTTTTTTTTGCCTTACAATAAGAATTAATCAGTTTTATCATCCAAGGACAACCAGCTTTAAGATAATCGATTCTCTAGTGAGCTGCCGGATAAAATTGAAAAGTGTTCATCCATCGTTAAACTTAATTGGCTTTAGAGATAATTTGCTAACTAATAATTTTTTTAAAAATAATGTAGAAGCATTTTATGTGCAGGTATTTGAGCTTGGGCTAGATTTTTTTATTTTTTTTTTGGCGAAGTTTGGATATGGTACAAAGAAATAAAGAGTTTAGAAATTTTGAATTTTCTAAGAAATAAAAGTTTTGGCTAGATTCTAAGCTTGGTTGGCCAACTTTAGTCGGTTAGAAGATTGAATTTTTTTCAAAATGGTTTCGCAAGAAACTTACCTGGATCAATAGGTGCTTTTATGAGCCTTTTGAAGGTGAATTTCAGCAGAGACTCTTTGACAGGCAGTCTTTCATATTGGATTTTGAATTAAATTTATAGAGTATTTTAATTTTAAAGAGTAAAATGAGTGGCTTTATATAAACTTTTATTATTATTTATGAGACTGTGAAGGCAATGGATTTATTGAACAATGGGTTTAATTTTCTGGTAGAATTTGAGTTAATACCAGAAGCAGTCATGGCTTGTAGTCGGTGCCCAGTTTCCATCAGAGCCAATCCCCCATTCCCTCCTCCTCCTCCTCCTCCTCCTCCCTCCTTCCTCTCCCTTTTTCCTTCTTCTTTTTCTTCTCCTGTTTCCTTTCTTTCTTCTTAGCCTTGGCAGAGCCTTGCTAGAAATCTTTTCATTGTCCCAGAAGGGTTTTCACTAAAGTTTTGTGGCTTGGCTCTGTTCTGGCAGTAGGGTGGTGCCATTTTTTATAGTAAATTGATAGTATAATGTTATAATTTTTGTATAATATATATAGTTCGTGAACACACTGCAAGGGATGTTAGAAGGCTTGCTGTGACTGCCTTGGTCCATTGGGTTAGATGCAAATTGACAATAAATAATTGATGCAAGTCAAGTCTACTCTAAATAATTGATGCAGGTTGTTTTCTCATTCAGATTGCCGACTTGTTTGTCCTCCAATAATAATAAAGCTTCTTTTATCGAAAGAAATCAACTTGTAGTTTTCTAAGCGTGCATGTGATATACAAGACGAAATTGGTTGTCAAAAAATTAGAGAAAGAAACTAGATTCGAGTAGGTGCAGTGCCATTGTCGCTTGTCACCGGTCTTTTATGAAATAGTTTAGATACCCTTTGCTGGACCATAAACTTTTTTTTAATATAATAAGGCGGCCGGCACACCTTAGGGTACGCTAGAAAACTTGTTTCATGACCTTAGCCCATTGGATAAGCGGCTGGTTGTTGGCCATAGATTTTAATAAATGCAAGTTGGTTGTTAGTTTATTTGTACCCCATAATTTGAAGGATTTTTTTAATTTAAATTTTGAAAATAATAAAATATCAAAATCAATTTTAAAGTTTTTTAGTTGCTAACAACAAACTTTTCGTTGATTTGAAGTGAAACAATGTTACTTTGTTAGCACTTGGAATGTATAGGCTAACCTTTTTAGCTTATAATAGAAATTAATTATCTTTACCATCTAAGGGCAACCAATTGGTAAGATAACCGGCTTTCTGATGGGTTGTCGAATAACATTGAAGGGTATTCATCGTTAAAGTTGTTCGATCTTAGAAGCAATTTACTTGCTGGCAACTTCCCTAAAATAATGTAGAAGCATTTTCTGTGTAGATAATTAAACTTGGGCTTGAATTCTTTTTACGGCAAAGTTTTGATGTGGATTAGAGAAATAAAAAGTATCGAGACTTCAGATTTGTCGAGAAATGGATTTTTTTTTGTCAGATTCCAAACTCAATTGATCATTTTAGTCGGAGAGAAGATTGAATTTCTTTCAAAAATGGTCGCATATGCAGCTTGCCAAAATCAATAGATGCTTGCAAAAGCCTTTGGAGATGAATCTCAGCAAAAACTCCTTGACAGTCTTTCTTTCGCCATAGATTTTTGAGTTGTGTTTGCAAAGTATTTCAATTTTAGGTAAAAGATAAATGGCTGCATACGAATTTCTGTTGTTATTTATTAGACCATGAAGGCATTGAATTTATTAAACAATTGGTTTTCTGGTGAAATTCTAATTGATATAGAGAGCAGTCATGGCTTATAGTTCTTGAACCTATCCTATAATTTGTTGTTAGGTTATATCTAGATGAGCATGGAGTTAAAGTCAATATAGGTCCTTGATCTAAGTAGAAATAGGCTCATTGGAAGCATCCTGCTAGAGAGAGTGAGTGAAAGTAGTCTCTCTATATAAGCTGAACCTGCATAAAAATTGTCTCATTGAAGGAATTTCAACTCAAATGAGGAATTATTCTTCCTCGTATCTTTAAAAGTTCTCTCTTCTGCTTTCATTGTTGATATTTTTCGTCTTTATGGCTTTTGATCTCATTTTATATAAATTTTATTGGTTTGAAAATTGATTATGAGTCTTCCTATCTTTAGTTAAGATCTCCCTACTCCTCTCTCTTTCCCCCTCTTTATTCCTCTTTCACTATTTTGAGTGTGCTGGAGCTCCCTTCTATTGCTATTTAAATCATATTTTGATTGTTTAGGCATCATCTCAAGGTATGTCTTCAAACTTCCCCAACTTGTCTCCTTTAATATCTCCAACAACCTCTTCTCAGTAGTTGCTAAAAATTTTTTCAACACCATCCCTCCCTCTTTCATCTCTAACAATCCTGGCCTTTGTGGTTCCATTGCAATCACTCCTACCCCACTGTCTTTCCGAGGCTCATTGTCCTCAACCCCAACTCTTCCAACCTTTTTCCTTAGAAACCTCAACCATAAGAAGGATATCCTAAGCATTTCTATTTCCAATTATATTGGAGTTGGTGCTTTAATTGCTTTTGGTGTTATCATTATTACCATCATGAGCCTTTAGGTCGTTCATTAACCATGTCCTATTATGTTGTAGCCTTTAGCCTTTTTGATGATTATTATAGCCACTCTCCTCAAATTGAAGCAAACTCTGATGAGCATTGAGGAGTTAAAATAATATGATGGTAGGTCAAAAAGTTAAAATATGCATTGCATATGCTAATAAAGTAACGCTATCTAACTATAGATAGACTAAGAGCTCTACATGTAACAACTAAAAAAACCTCAGGATTCATTTTAATATTTTACTAATTTTAGTATTTAAGTTAAAAACCCTCAAAATTATAGAGTTCAAATTGTAATTATCGCATAGTTTAATTTGTTTGAAAATCCTTTGTTTAGTAGGTAGAAAACTTTTATTCTGATAGTGTATCATTAGAGGGTTTGTAGAATTTTTTTCTTTATAAGGAATTAATATATGATGAAGATCGTTGACCTAAATAAATACCCATTACCTTACTATATCATTATAGATGCCAACTAATTTGTGTTGCTGGTCACCAAAATGCTTTCACAATTTCCTTTTTTTACTTTTTACTTCAAAGTGGTACTAGTTTTTTCTTGCGTTCAACATATAAATAGTTAAAAAATTGTTCTTGATTCGTTACTCTTGGAAGCAATATCTTTTTATTTTATTTTCTAAAAAGGTACTGAACAAATTTAAATTTATGCTTGCACAAACACAAGAATTTTTCTCAAAAGAAACGTTGGTTTCTTTAAGTTCCCATATAAAAAAAAAAGAATGCAGCAATGAAGTTCTAAAAGAAAAGAAATATTTAAAATAAAATAGTTTTTGAAGGTTTGAGGAGTGGTAGAAAAATGCCATTGAAATCAGCAATGGATAAACCTAGACAACAACTAATTTTCATTTATAAAGATTGATTTAAAGATTGGGTTTCTTTTTTGTAGCCAAATCTTCCACAATTCCTTGTTAGAAAATTTATTGTTTTATTTGTTTGAAGAGATTTAAATATTTAGACATTTTATTTAATAATCTCATATTAAATGATTATATATATATATATATATTGCATTTACTAAAGTTTTTGTGAAATCTTATGCTAGCGAGTATTTAGTTTCACATTAGTTATATTTTGAGAAGATCTTGGTACTTAAATAAAATTAAGGAGCTCAAGTAACAATACTTTGGCTAGTCTTTTTTGGAAAGATCTTGCATTGTTACAAATGATATCACAACGGACCTAGTTTATATTTGTTGCTGTAGAAATCTATTCTCCAACTCGGGTGCGGCCCGCCTCCAGATCTGGATGCTAATCTCTTGCTCGGATGAAACCTACAAAACAGTCCTTGCGCAGAGAGTATCGTGGGTGGCCCTCCTTGAAAGACCCTCCGACGCTTCAGGAGCTCTGCTCGATCTTCAATGGAGTTTTTAGTGAGAAAGTAAACGTGCCTCGAAGACATCGGGATAGAGCGTATATATAGGTTGCCAGAGTGATGGTAGATAGCTACCTGATTCCTTGGGCGTGTTACCGAGGGTCCGAAACCATCATGATTCAAATCTGATTCAAATCAAGTTTGTTGCGAGGCTGGTAGCTTTCGAATCTAGTTAGTTAGAGAATCAATGGTTAGAGAGGCTGATTGATGCTTTGAGATTTGATGACTTGTAGGCTCTAGGTCACATTTGGCATTATCTGGCTTTTTTCTTTGCTTAGGGTAGTCGGAGATTCACGTGGTTGGAATCTTGCCGAATTATCATGGACTTGAATTTTTCCGCACTTGGTTCTGCAGAGGTTCAGGGGTACCTCGGTCTGGACAAGGTACAAGAGCAGCTCGGTCTAGCTAAGGCACAAGAATAGCTCGGTCTGGCCGAAGCACAAGAACACCTCGGTTTGGCTGAGGCACGAGAATAGCTCAGTCTGGCCGAAGCACGAGAACACCTCGGTCTGGCCAAGGCACAAGAACAACTCGGTCTGGCTGAAGTATGAGAATAGCTCGGTCTTGTCAAGGCATGAGAATAGCTCGATCTCGTTGAGGTGTATCAGCTTTATTCTATTCCAGATGTGATAGTTGGTGGATCAAAAATCAAAGGTGATCTCGATCTTTCTGTCGTGTGCACGAATATTGACGTGATAACGATTTTACCCCTCATCATACCTTATATATACTAAGGGACATTGCAAAGCAAACCCTTAATGTAATTAGTCCCACATCGGTTATGTATGAGAAGATCTTAGGCATTTATATAGAATCAAAGAACCAAATAATAACTTTTTTGCTATCCTCTTTTTGGTAAGGTCCTAGATAGCCTAAATAATAACTTTTTAGCTCATCTTATATTAAGATAATCAAATACAAAATGATAGATATCATGTGAGTATCCCCACCTTGAGAGATCGCTCTTTCTTTTTTGCCATTTTTTCTCATTTTTCACTTTTCTTAGTTCTAAATTTTTTAATATTTTAGGAAATAATTTTTTGCTCTTCTTAGTTTTAAATTTTTTAATGTTTTTGGGTAACTGAAGTGGTTATTAGGTTAAACTTCCACATGAAAGCTATGTGTCATTTTTTTTCTAATTTTCCACTTATCTCTTTCAACAAGATGCAAACCATACTTATAATAGGAGACTGCAAAGCCATGTTCTTTATACCTTCAGGATGGCTTCATCAGATTTTCTCTATAAGGAGGCGAGTTCATTGTAATGATAGTGTTTTTACATCTCTTTTCATATACACATTTCCTGTTTCTTTTTTATTGCTTTGCAATTTCGAGTACTATAATATTAGCATATGTTAGTGTCAAAATTTCTTTGACTAGAATGATGTCTGAAATTCAAATGTTTAAATGGATGATGACTTCCTCTTCTTTAATTTGTTTTCTATGAAATGAAGTGATAATTGAGTCTAATCATGTTCAGGTAGCGCTTAAGTTCGTCTATCTTGCAATTGGGTCAAGCATGGCATCTTTCTTCCATGGGTACCCTTTTGCTATTTGTAATACATAAGAGTCAAGTTTGGTTTCAAATTCTGTAGTTTATGAAGTGCTGAGTTCAATGGCCTAATTTCTTTGTCAGAGGTGGCTTGTTGGATGGCTAGTGGGGACAGACAGGCTGTACGGATACGGAATTTATACTTGAAAACTATATTACAGCAAGAAATTGCATTCTTTGACAAGGAAACTATCATAGGAGAAGTTGTTGAGAGAATGCCATGAGACACTCTTCTCATTCAGGATGCCATGGGTGAAAAGGTACTGGCACCATTTTGTTCATTTTTCTTGGCCTCTGACCTTGTAAATTTATGCATTTCATGACAAGGCTTATTTTGGAAAGTCAATTCTTCTAAAGGTTTCCTATAACTTCCAATCCTGTAGGTCTTCTCGACAAATGAAAGATTTTTGGTTTCTTAATGGATATCTTTTAGGAGCAGTATGTCCTAACGAAAATCTCATGTTAAAGTATTTTCACATTTTTTCAGGTTGGTAAGTTCATTCAGTTAATAGCAACATTCATTGGAGGTTTTGTGGTTGCCTTTGTTCTATGGGTGGCTTCTCACCCTTGTTATGCTAGCCACAATTCCTCCACTTGTGGTTGCTGGAGCAGTCATGTCCACCGTTGTATCCAAGATGGCGTCACATGGACAGGCAGCTTATGGAGAAGCAGCAATTGTTGTGGAACAGACCATTGGCTCAATTAGAACAGTAAGTTTGCAAGTATTCTAGGACTGGAGGAAGGGGTGGACCGTTCTATTTCTTAATCTTTAAACCTATTTTGTTGTGGAGATCTAACTGCAGTCTTTTCTTAGGTTGCTTCTTTTACTGGGGAAAAGTGTGCAGTGAACAAATACAGCAAGCCTCTAAAAAGTGCTTACAGTTCAGGTGTTCAAGAAGGTCTGGCTGCTGGATTAGGTCTTGGAACAGTCATGCTCTTCTTGTTCTTTGGGTATTCTTTGGGCATATGGTATGGGTCAAAACTGATACTGGAGAAAGGTTACACAGGTGCTGATGTCATAAATGTGATACTTGCAGTCCTGACAGGCTCCTTGTAAGTTACTAATTCCTTGCATATTTTAATGAAACAAGCTTAGTGCAAGAAATATATCTTATAACACATATATGCAAATTCCATAAGAAAAAAAATGCGAGTTTCGTGTTCTCCTTCAATGAGAAACTAGCATCCTACCCCAAAATGTTTTACCTGGATTTATCATCAAGTAACTGCTAGTTCCATTTGATTAAAGTATATTCTACTAGTTTGTTTCTGTAATAATGTGAAAAAACATAAAATTTAAGAAATTATATAAGCATACTAAAAAACACAACCACACCCACCCATGCATACACCCATACCAAAATGATGAAAATAGGAATGACTGATTTTTTAGGATTCATGCAACTGACCCTAAATAGTTGGGACAAGGGTTGATGGTTATAGTTATTCACAAACATGGAAATAAGCAATTTTGAGTACAAAATGTGTCTCTATTTATATTATTATGTCCATCTGCTTGTAGAAATTTTTCCATCCTGATTTTCTTTCAAATTAATCCAACTGTTGACACTGGAGTTGTATCTTCTAGTGCTCACTAGTGTACTCTCTGACTTCTATACTAATAATATCTGTACCATAGTTCAACAACTACCTTAAAACTTGGTTCAATTGTTTACTGAAAATTTTTAAATTTCTTTCAGATTTCTGTAATTGGATGTCTTGCCACCCTATATACATGAAAAATTGAATTAGTAAATGAAAAAATAGGTAAATTATGGATGGCCTATTGCCATAAACATAGACTTATCTGCTGAAAGGAAATCAGATATGAAACATACAGATGGCTGTGCACCTAGATGATAGCAGTGACAAATATAAAGATATATCAACTGAGCTATATAATCAGCCATTCTGTATCCTACTATGAACTATGGATGTAGAATATGCTGATAAATTCTGAATTCATTGGATTCATAAAACTCTGGCTAGCTTCTGATATACAACAGATTCAGAAATGTGCAGCTGAAATAATTTACGGAACTTTATGCAATTGTACTTATTTTGTTCACCATGTTAGTGGTATATTAAATCTTGTCAAACCATCCATATTTACCACTTTGAAAATCTAATTAGCCCTCAACACATTTCTTTATTTTTCTAGAAGTCAATAAATATGTTCAGTTATTGATTTATAGCATTTCCTCATGTTGTGTACTTGTGATATGAATTTTCCAGCTCTTTGGGTCAGGCATCATCATGCATGACAGCATTTGCAGCAGGTCAAGCTGCAGCATATAAGATGTTCCAGACAATCAACAGAAAGCCAGAAATTGATGCTTATGACACAAGAGGAAAGAAGCCCAATGACATTGAAGGAGACAGAGAATTTAGAGATGTTTATTTCAGTTATCCTGCCAGACCAGATGAGCAAATCTTCTGTGGATTCTCTCTTTTATCGAAAATGGAAAGGCTATGGCTTTGGTTGGAGAGAGTGGAAGTGAAAAATCCACTGTCTTCAGTTTGATAGAAAGATTCTATGATCCACAGGCTGGTGAAGTTCTCATTGATGGTATTAACATTAAGGAGTACCAGCTTAGATGGCTTAGAGGCAAAATTGGACTTGTCAGTCCGGAACCCGTCCTATTTGCTTCAAGCATTAAAGCTAACATAGCCTATGGCAAAGATAATGCAACTGTTGAAGAAATCAGAGCTGCAGCTGAACTAGCTAATGCTGCCAAGTTCATTGATAAAATGCCTCAGGTTTCAAATATTTGATGTTCCAAAAAAGTTTTCCTTTTATTGATTTTTAAATTTGTCAGCCATCACTACTATTGATTGTTTTCATAATAGTAACTCTTTTTCCTGTGCTACTGAAAGCTTGTTCATTGTCAACAATGCAAAAGAAGCATACAAGAATCTTGGCTTCTTGCTCCCAGAACTTTAATTTCATAAAAGCTTTACTTGGATTAATTTGTGATCTTCTGAAATGGCCATATCCAATATATTCAGGGAATTGACACAATGGTTGGCGAGCATGGAACTCAGCTATCTGGTGGGCAGAAACAAAGAATTGCCATTGCTAGAGCAGTTCTGAAAAATCCACGAATTTTACTTCTGGATGAAGCCACGAGTGCTCTGGATGCAGAGTCTGAGCACATTGTGCAGGAGGCACTTGATAGAGTCATGACAAACCGAACTACCATTGTAGTTGCTCACCGTTTGAGTACAGTAAGGAATGCTGACACAATAGCTGTTATACATCGAGGATCAATAGTTGAAAAAGGTGAGGACCAATTAGTTGCCATGACAGTTTATGCTCCCTTTGCCAGAGCACCAACTAAATTGGTCTACTCCAAGTTGACTTTGTGTACAAGTTAAAAGATGACTAATTTTATTGATTTCTTTTATAGTGAAAGATTGCTATGGCATTATATTACTTCCGAAAAGCTTAAGCTTATTTAACTATTATGATGAATTAATTTTAGTTTCTTTTTGTTCAGGTTCACATACATAGCTGTTGAAGGATCCAGATGGAGCTTATTGCCAACTCATACGCTTGCAGGAAATGAACAAAGAATCTAATAATACGACTGGACCAGACCAGGACAAAACTGATATCTGGGTTTCAGGATGGCGCTCCAGCAAAAAACTGTCCTTTACCCATTCGATTAGCCTTGGATCACCTAAAGAGCAAAGTACTCAACGCGTTCCAAATGGCATTTGGTATGCCTGTTGGAATCGAAACCCAGGCAAATGGAACAGGGCAAACAGACATGCTGGATACTGGAGTGCCTCAAGAACAAAGAGATGTACCTCTCCGTCGCCTTGCATACCTTAACAAACCAAAGCTCCCAGTGTTGCTACTTGGTTCAATTGCTGCCATTGTCAATGGAGTCATATTTCCAATATTTGCAATACTCTTATCCAATGTGATGAGTTCATTTTACCAGCCACAACACAAGCTCAAAAAGGATTCCAACTTTTGGTCAATAATGTTCCTGGTATTTGGTGCGGTGTCCTTATTTGCACTTCCTGCTATATCATACTTCTTCGCTATTGCCGGGTGCAAACTGATAAGAAGAATTAGATTAATGACATTTGAGAAGGTGATTAACATGGAAATAGAGTGGTTTGATGAACCCGAGAACTCCAGTGGAGCAATTGGGGCAAGACTATCAGCAGATGCAGCTACAGTTAGGAGTCTTGTGGGTGACACACTTGCACTAGTTGTCCAGAACACTGCCATTTTCTTTCCTTGCCAATTGGCAGCTATCTCTTATCATCTTGGCTTTGATACCTGTCATAGGTCTCAATGGATATATCTAGATGAAGTTCCTCCAGGGATTCAGTGCAGATGCTAAGGTTTGGCTATACAACTCTGAAAATTTTACTTCTTTCGGAACTCTCTGAAATCTGCTATATCTTGCATGAACTACTAACATACATTTTTATAAAAAAGTTAGGTCATATGATAGTGCTACTTTAGTTATCCACAGTTAATTTAACTCATGAAACTTATAAATTTTGTCTGACAACTAAATGTTATGTAAAGAACTTTAAAACATGGCTTCTCTAAGGCAGCATCTAAAAGATCTTTTTGTAACAATTCATCTTTATCTGTAGCTATAACTTTTGCGTAGACAGCTCTTATTTTTAGACTAAAAAGTTTGGTAGGTTCATTGATTCTGATGAGGTGGGAATTTAGAAACGGCTGCAGATGATGTATGAGGAAGCAAGTCAAGTTGCTAATGATGCAGTCGGAAGTATAAGAACGGTTGCTTCATTTTCAGCTGAGGAAAAGGTAATTCAACTGTACAAAAAAAAATGTGAAGGGCCTATGAAAACAGGAATTAGGCAAGGGATAATCAGTGGAATTGGTTTTGGAGTCTCCTTCTGCTTGTTTTGTGTGTATGCAACCAGCTTTTATGCTGGAGCTCGGCTTGTGGAGGATCGGAAGACAACCTTTGGGAAAGTCTTTCAAGTACGTATTGTCTTCTTCCCAAAAAATTAACAGAAAATTCTATTTAACATTAATTAGTATATGATCTTGTGCCAAAAAAAAAAAAGCGACAATTAACATTTTTTGGATAGTTGCTTTTTGTAAAGTTTTAAATTTGGTCTTGCCATATTTGTCATGAAAAAGTGTTAAAAAGTAATTAGCAAATTGTTCAAGTAGCATATATCAATATCATACATGCAAGTGGCAATGATTAATAAAAATAAATGTATATTTTCATACCAATTTAAAGAATTGACAACTAATAAATATGCCTTCTATTTACATCTCGTGGTTTTATTTAAAAGTAGAAAATGAATAGAAGAAACATCTCTCATTTCCTTTGACATTAACAACAAATAATTTATAAATGCTGAACTTGTTGATTACAAGATCCGTTACCCATGTCGTGTTTTGTTTTTAATTTGCACATTCTATGTTGGATGTGTATATCAGATGAAAGCAGACAAGAATTAGTGCTATGGTCCTACTTGTCTTTTTTCTTCTTTTTTTTTTTTCTTTTGTTTCATTCTTTTAGTTTTTGAGAACAGAAAGAGCTGGAACTCCTTACACTGATTATGTTCATGGTGATGGTAAAAGAAGATAATGATCAGCAAGTGAAACAAACTATAAAATATCATGCAAGACTGAACTTAGTGACAAAATAAATAAAAGGTATGAGCAATGCCAGCAATGATCATGGATCGTTTTAAAAAACATGAAATAAGGCCTGAAAAAGCATCACAGACATCTAAAGCATGCAAACAGAGCCAAGATTTTCAACTTTTCAACAACAAAGAGATGCAATAATACTGCTCCTAAAAAGTATACAATGTTCTTTCACAGCTTTTCCTTGTCAAATCTCACTTTTTTGGAAGTCTAAGCTCTTGTGGAGCAGCCCATGCATGACTATTTCTTGGTGCTTCTTTTCCCCTTTCTTATCCTATTTGTAATAATGGAAGGAGCCTGTCATCCAATACATTAACATTATGACAACAACTGTATTTTTTATTTTTGTCAATCTCAATTCCATTTTTCATCTGACCGCAGGTTTTCTTTCCTCTTGCCATGGCTGCCATTGGAATTTCTCAGTCTAGCCCCATCGCACCAGATTCCACCAAAGCCAAATCTGGTACAGCTTTTGTGTTTGCTATTCTTGGCAGGAAGTCTAAGGTAGACCCAAGTGATGATTTTGGGATGTCCTTAGACAGTGAAGGGCGGCATTGAGTTTTAACATGTCAGCTTCAGGTATCCTACAAGGCCAGATGTCCACCAGATCTTCCAAGACTTGTGCTTGGCAATCCATGCTGGAAAGGTAATGGATCTGATTTCAGATAATTCACATCTATGGTTATATTTTTACATATCAGACCTGTCTATTTGAGCAAGTTAGACAAGTGGAAGAAACCAAACCCAATAGAAAAAAAAAAACTCATTTTCCCTTTGCATATTGTGCTGTAACCAATAACTTAAAATAAGTATAAAAAACAACCTGAACAATTAATCTGTCAGGTGACGTATAAACAATCTAACTGTTCTAACCATTGTCCAAGCCTTGCCTCCTCAAAGGTGACATAGGCTACACAATATGAGTTTAAATTTAGAAGGTTTCATGGAAAGATTTAGCACAATTTAACAACTAGCTATCAAGCTACAATTCTGCTGAAATTGGTTCCAGATTGTTGGGTAAAGAGATCTACTGTTATGGCCCACGGAATAATCCTCAAAATCCAAAAGAGCATACAAAATAAATACCTGTTGAACTATGAAGAATTATTATTTAAATTTTACTTCCAAAAAGCTAATTAGATTCATTTAACTTTGTAGACCATTGCACTTGTTGGGGAGAGTGGCTGTGGAAAATCTACTGCTGTATCATTCTTGCAAAGATTTTATGACCCTGATTCAGGCCAGATATTGCTAGATGGAATTGAAATATGAAGGTTCCAACTAAGGTGGTTGAGGCAGCAGATGGGTCTAGTGAGTCAAGAACCATCTCTGTTCAATGATTCAATTTGAGCTAATATTGCATATGGAAAGGAAGGAAAGGCCACTGAAGCAGAGATCATATCTGCTGCAGAGCTAGCAAATGCCCACAAGTTTATCAGTGGTCTGTAGAAGGTTGGATGCTACCCCATTAACTGCTATTTCTTAAAATGATACCAGCTGCTTACATTTCTTGATAAATTTCTCTTTCTACAGTCTTTGAAAAACATGCCCATCAAAACATGAGTTTTATTAACCGTCGGTTCTCTTCATGAAAACCTAACTGCAGGGCTATGACACATTAGTTGGAGACCAATATTATAACATATTTTTGGGAAGACAGGACCTGCTAGACAATATTCTACAGTTAGATCAAAATTCATAGTTCGAAAAAGTTCCATAGTAAAAACTTTCTGAAGTTATTATTCAAGTTCTAAGACATTGATCCAAGCATATTTGTGAGATTGGTGGGGATTCTATTCATATATTTAGTGCAAATCACATGTTATAGTTTTTTTCCTTAAAAAAAAAGTATCAATGATGAACCTTCTGGTCTAAAAACACTATAGTTAATCATGAATATATTTTAAAATTAATATAATAGAGGAGAGAAAGGGAGATGGGATAATACCTGACGAATTCTGGAATGACATCACATAGGAGAGAAACGGTTCAAGCAAGAGCTCCAACAGAGGGATGGTGTTTGTTGGCTTCGTCTCGTTCCAATCTGTGGAGCTGACATACTTGATATGAGATGCCAGTATTCTCCTCCTCTCTTGAATTTTCTCTCCAGGTCGGGGCATCCCTCAATGACCAGCGTCAGGAGGAAAGGGAGTCGTTGTTGTAGGGCTTGCGGTAATAAAGTCAATTCAGGGCAGTCGTCGATCTTTAGATGCTGAAGAGTAGCGAACCCTTGCATCCCTTCTGGCAAAGATGTTAGGTTGGTACATCCAATAATGACAAGACGCTTGAGAGGGGGGAAATATCTCAGCTGATCTGTCAAGGCCTTCAGGTTGGGGCAATAGAGGATGACCAATCTTTCCAAAGACGTTGGTAACCTGGGCAATTTCATCAGGTTTTTACAGTCACAAATATGTAGAAATTTCAGGTGCGGCGCGAGTTCTCCTTTCCCTACAGCCGACGATGATGATTCTGGTGCCAATGATGTGCCAGTCAGATTTTGACAGCTCCGAATATATAAATTCTCTAGGGACATTAAGCCTTGAAGCTCCTCCTGTGGCCAAGAAATAAGAGCATCGGTATATTTGATGTACAATGTTCGGAGAGAAGCAAGGTTTGTCCAGATTTTTAATGGTGATGTTGACGGTTGACTTGAGAATAACCAATTACATTTTGTGAACACCAAATCTTGAAGGGTTAAGCGGAAACCCCTAGTCTCATCCTCCCGCTCTAGCAAAGGCCTCAGCTCTTCACCTCCTATAATCCTTAATTCCTCCAAAGATTTCATGTGCTTGAATGATATACTTTCCTGTGAAAAGGAAGGCAATTGTGTCCCACCACTGGTACTTGCACTAGAGGTTTGGATATCGAGGAAGAGTAGTGTAGTAAGGGTGAGCACAGACTTCAATGGTATCTGGTTGCTTTCATTTATTGTTAACTTTTGGAGAGACGGAGCCACTGTCATGGTCGTCAGATTGGGGCAGTCAATGATCCTTAAGGAGACAAGGTGATGGAAACAAGGTGGTGCTGTGTCTACCACTTCCTCTCCCCACCAACCCTCCAAGCTCTGCATTTATGAAGCCATAGCTCCTTTAGTGATGGGAATGCTTGCACGGTGCCTTCGCTTCCACTGCTCTGAAGGTGCTTGATAGAGTCCATTTGTGTCAATTGCAAGACTGTAAGACTAGGCAGCTGCCATAGCGGTGGAAGATGCTCGCATTGTTTGCAGTATCCTAGACGGATCTCAACCATATTTCGAAAAAGAAGACCATCCATCATCCACATTGGAAAGCGTAAACCCACGTACCGGAAGACTACCAGCTTTTTCAACCTACCATGAGGTTCAAGGGCTGCCAACATGTTCTCAGCATTTTGGGCCTGCAATTCGGCCTCTTCATCAAAATAATGATCTTCTGCCTCTTGGGAATATTGCCACCCTGAGACTCCCCAGCATAATGCTAATGACTCTATATTTTGTTTGGAACCTAGATTAGCCTCTCTAGCGTCTTCCATGTCCTTCACTTTCTCCAGGCCATAGAGTTCTAGTTCACCGCCAAGATTTAGGCCTTTCAGCTCTCTTATACCCCTCTCAGCATAGTCGCCTACAATATACT
The DNA here is from genome assembly GCA_900491605.1 of Calamus simplicifolius. Taxonomy (NCBI): domain Eukaryota; kingdom Viridiplantae; phylum Streptophyta; class Magnoliopsida; order Arecales; family Arecaceae; genus Calamus; species Calamus simplicifolius. The sequence goes on along the minus strand of UESW01004791.1, from coordinate 70,871 downwards.
TTGTCAAAGTTTGCAAGGAACTTAGTTGCCCTATACCTCCTGGCATGTGTTTCAAATTGGGGCAGCGATGTAGATATAAATGCCTAAGGCTTCTCATATTTCTCATTGCTTCTGGCAGTTTACATAATCTCCAGCAATAATGGAGTTTCAATGTCTGTAGATTGAAAAGCTCGCACATTGCTTCAGGAATTTCTATGACACCAGTGCGAGACAGATCAAGGTATCTTAGATGTTTCAAGTGTCTTATTTTAACTGGCAACTCTATAGAATTAGTAAACTGCAAGCCCAATGCTTTTAAGGACTTAGCCTTTGATAAATCAGCATTCTTTATATCTAGGCTAGTATCTGGTAGCAAGAGTGTGAACATGGTCGGGTATTTATTTAGAATCCTGTCAATGTCAAATTGGCGAGGGCCTTCAGCAAACAGATGACGGATATTATCGGGTAGCTCTTCCAAACCAAGAGATTCCAATATTGTGGCGCATTCGCTCTTCATGACAGATTGTGCAAGGTCATGGATCAGGTCATGCATCTTGCATCTTGTTATGCCTAGATATCCATATTCCTGTGGGAAATAACCATGAACTTTTGGAGATTCTGAAATTGGAGATTCTGAAAGAACGATCTCCGAACCAGTTCATCGAAGATCTCTTGGCCCAAAATTTCTAGATCCATTCTTCCTTTAGATGGAATGAACCCATTAGCTATCCACAGTTGGATCAGCGTATTATTTTCCATCTCATAATCCTTTGGGAATACGGAGCAGAAGGCAAAACATTGCTTCAAATGGGGGGACAGATGATTGTAACTCAACCTCAAAGCAGGTAAGATCTTCTCATCGACCTTGGCATCCCAAATCTCACTTGTCAGTACATCCTGCCACTCCTTTTCTGTATTTTTGATGCACATCAGACTCCCCAGGGCCTTCACCGCTAACGGCAGTCCCCCACATTTTTCAACAATCCTGGTGCCGATTTCAATCAGCTCTGGAGGTTCTTCAGCTCTTGATTTGAATGCTCTGTTTCTAAATAAAGTCCAAGAATCATGCTTAGATAAACATGATAAATTATAAGGGTCAAGTGTGCCCATGATCTCCGAAACCTTCCAACTGCGAGTAGTCACCATAATTGCACTGCCTTCTCTGCCAGATCCTAATAGGACTTTGAATGCATCCCACTTCTCTGGATCTTCGTTCCACACGTCATCCAACACAAGCAGAAATCTTTTCCCACTCAACTTTTCACGAAGGCGTCGCTGCAATAAATCCATATCTGATACATTATTCTCTCCTCCTGCAACTGAATCTAAGATGGATTTAACCAGCTTTGCAACATTAAAGTCTTCGGACACGCAGACCCATATGGACATGTTGAAATGTTCCTTTACCTTCTGGTCTCCGCAGACGAGTTGAGCAAGGGTGGTCTTACCCAGTCCTCCCATGCCAACTATGGGAAGGACTGTGACTTTCTTGTTCTCACGCTGATGGAGCAACAACTGCACTATTTTTTCTTATCTTCTTCTCTACCGATGACTTCTGATTCAGGAACAAAAGAGTGGGTTTGTAGTCTGTCCTCTGTCTGTGGCTGTGCCTTGACTGCTTTCTCTCTCAATCCAAATCTTTGCCCCATTTTACAATTCTATCTATTTTCTTCACAATAGATTTTAACTTGTTGCTCGTGTTTAACCGAAACAGAAATGGATTTTGAAAGGAAAAGAAATCGAGTACCTTGTTTGCCATCTGGCACCGCTGAGCTTCATAGTTAAATTCATCTAGTATGCCATCAGCATCATACGCTGCATTCTTGAGTTGCACCAACCACTCCTTCACTGCCTTATCCTCGACTTGCCTCTCCTCTGCATCCCCAAGCACAGATTGGACTCCTATCAATGCTCTGTTAAGCTCTTCCAGCTCATCCTTGATCCCCCACATCGCTTTAAACTCTGAGAGGACGCGGTCCGCCAACTTTCCCATCATGACTGATATCAAGGTGAGAGAATTATTTCAGCCATGGCTTCCTCTGAGAATGAATGACGAGCAAAGAGTTTCTCAGGTCGATGATCAGTTTGATCTCTATATGTGCTTTGATATTTCTTGGCTTCCCTCACGGGAAAGTCCAGGCCGCTTCTCCACCGCTCGTTTACATCCTATCTTATTCTGAAAAAGTCTTTGTTCACCGCACAAGGGTGGTGTACAAAGACTTTCCCATCCTATCCTATCCCATCCAACTACCCAAATTCCAGCACCCTTGGGATAACAAACGTGGTTCCCAGTCCAGCCGGTCCAGCACTCCTTGGCAAAGTAGGTTTTGTTCTTTTGCAACAATGAAATTATTATAATCATGGCAGTCGTTGTGCATAAACTTTCCTTTAAAGTGAACATTCATGTCACTCAAAGCAATTTTTTGAAGAAAATTTCCAGCTTCCTAGATCTGCATAATTTTAGCTGTTTTGGTGTGATTCACTTCTCAAATATGGACAAATTAATTCACCACTTTCATAAAGATTTGGGCCTATTATTGTTTCAACTTCCAGTTCCGCCTCTGATTGTACGTAATGTTACGAACAGGACTCCCGCTTATTCTCTTGATTAACAAGTTCCCTTCGACTAATACAACTGTGTCCATCCAATGACGGATTAACTCGTGCAGTTAATAATTTGTCACTGAGAAAGGAAGTAATTCTATTGTTTATCAGTACGCAAACTCGAGCCAGTTGTGATTTGATGCTTCTTCAAACATCACCAAAGTGATCAACATCTCCTGGTCTAGTTGTTTATCATGTTTTTGATCCTTAATATCATATATCGTCCAATCGACCATCCAATACTTTGATCAAGTCATCATTGCCACCTTATTGGTGAATTTAAACAGGGATGATACCATGAAATTTTTTCCCTTGGGTACTTCTATTGTGTTACCCGGTTATAAAAAATAAAAAATAAAAAAAATCTAGAAACCCCGGATACTTTTCAGAGTTTTTTTTAGTGCTTTTCATCTCAATTTTTTAATCTTTTCTTTTCCACATGGTTCACGTCTACGCTGCTTGTCCATGTCCCTCTCTTTCTTCCTCCGTTTCCACCTCCGACCGCTTCTTTATCGTCGTTGCGACGCGGTCGTTGGCCACTTCTTTCCTCTTTCCGACGACTACGCCATCACCTTTGCTCTGGCTCTTTTCTTCTCTCGTCTCTCACCATTAATCATATCAATTTCTCTAAATTTTATAATTATATATTATTTTACAATCATATAATATTTTTATTTTATTTAACATATTTTAATCTTAAAAATTACATGATTCCCATTCTCTTTATTTTAACAAATGATTGGTTTTAAATACTAAAAATAATTATATATTTTTATTTTTTCTATTTTTATTTTATTTTTAATTATATTATATATATATATATATATATATATATATATTATATATTTTAAATTATATAGATTTTAATCCTTTATGTTGACCCCATATTGATTTTGATGAAACTCAAAACAATTAAGTATTATGCTAATCAATTAAATATTATGCTAATCAATTTAGTTCTATGCAAATCAATTTAATATTGTGCTAATGATCTATATGTCAAATCAATTTCGGGTTATTCATTATGGAATAGTACACTTTGTCTATCCTAGGTACACTGTAATTCATGATATAATGCTATTTATCTGAGGATTAATTATATTTACATTGTCTTGAATTGGATTCAATTATCCTACAAGCTACTCTTTATAACTCTATTATCACCGGATTATATTTATTCTCTATTGCCTTCAGATTGGATGCATATTGCTTGAATATCGGGTTACCAATCTTTGATTTGGAATACCAGATTTTGTTGCCTTCGGTTTAAATTTGGGTTGCCATCGGTTGCCTTCGGTTGCCTTTGTTGCCTTCGGTTTAAATTCGGGTTGCCTTCGGATTTCTGGCTTATTCAATTTGGATAAATCCTTGGCTAGTCCCTTGTATTTGGAGATTGACGTTTCTCTGGCTTCGTATCTTGGTATACTAATTGATAGTGTTGGCATGCTAATTCTAAGAAGCTCTCTGTCGTTTCTCAAGCTTCCAATCGTAGCATGCTAACGAGTTGTGTTGGAATTCCAATTTTAAATCTCTCTCTGTAGCCCCTTGTTCTAATTCCGGAATACCGATTTTAAAAAGTTGGAATGCTGCTTTTATTATTGCTTCGGCTGGCTCCCTATTCCAAATTCTGGAATACCGATTTTAAAGTATTAGAATGCCGCTTTTATTAATGCTTCGGCTGGCTCCCTGTTCCAAATTCTGGAATCTCACGAATTGGAGTGCCACATTTTTTTGGTGTTTCGGCTGGCTCTCTGTTTGAAACTTTTAGAATGCCGGTTTTAACAAATTGGAATGCTACATTTTTTTAAAACACTCGGCTGGTTCTTTGTTTCACATTATTGGAATTTTATTTTTATTTTTTGGAATGCTGCTTCCTTAAAACTTCTTGGCAGGACTCCTTCCTCTCACAACGGCTCTTTTTTTGTTCTGGTTATAAATAGTGATCCAGAATAGTGTTTTTTTTTAAAAAGGAAGAGAGAATCAGAAGAGAAAAAGAGAAAAACAAGAGAAGGAAGATACAAAAAGAAAAAGATAGATTGAAAAATATTATTAAGAGAAAAATCATTTGAAAGAGAGAGTTGTTTGAGGGTTGTTGAAGCTTTGCTTTGATTATTTTTTCAACCACCGGAGCTCATTTATTATTGGTTCTTCAAGTGGTCTTCAAGCTTCATCTACCTTCATTGAAGAGCATTCAAAGCTACCTCGAAAGCTTCCTTGTGCTGCTGCATTCATTAAAGAAAGAAGCTACTTCAGGATTAGCTCTTCAAGTTAATAAGTAATTTATTGCTTTAAATCTGCTCATATTTAGGAGCATTTGTTGTATTAAACATTCTATTGCTTGTGCCTTGGTTTGTTTCATAGTTGTGAAACGTGGTTGGGTAGAGGTCTACCCAGATTGATTTGTAAGGTCCCCTTGTACTCAACAAGTTTTCTAGCCAGTTAGGCTAGTGGTGACTAGTGAAATTTCTAAGGTGTTCTTGAGGAGTGAATGTAGGTGCAAGGTTGGCACCGAACCACTATAAATTTTGTGTTTGATTGTATTTCTTTTTTGTGATTGATTGTGTATTAGATGCACCTCACAACACAATAATCAATTGTGAAAGAATATAGGTGCACATACTTGATAGCCAATTAATTTTTAAGAAACCCAATTCACCCCCCCCCCCTCTTGGGTTTCTAGATCTGGGCAACAAGTGGTATCAGAGCAGGTGCTCTTGTTGTTAAGCCCTAAAAAGCTTGGAGCTAAAGATTATGGCAACCTTGTTGAGTGAGGGACAATCCACTAATAGGCCACCGTTATTTAATGGCACAAATTATGGATATTGGAAAGCTAGAATGAAAATTTTCATTCAAGCACTTGACTACGACCTATGGAGTATCATAGTAAATGGTCCTCAGACACCCACAACTAGACTAGATAATATGGTGATTCCTAAACCAGAAACGGAATGGGATAAACATGATAAAAAGTTGGCTCAGCTCAATGCTAAAGCCGTGAATATTTTATATTGCTCATTGGATGCTAATGAATTTAATCGCATATCTACTTGTTTATCTGCTAAAGAAATTTGGGATAGATTAGAAGTTACCCATGAGGGTACTAATCAAGTGAAAGAATCTAAAATCAATATGCTTATCCATAAATATGAATTATTTAAGATGGATGCTAGTGAATCAATTTCTGAAATGTTTACTAGATTTACTGACATTATAAATAAACTTAAAAGTCTTGGTAAATCATATACTAATGCTGATCTTGTGAGGAAGGTTATTGCGATCTTTGCCTAAGTCTTGGGAGGCCAAAGTCACTGCTATTCAAGAGGAAAAGGACCTTAATGTTTTACCCCTAAAAGAATTGTTGGGATCCTTAATGACTCATGAGCTTCAAATCAAACAACACACCGATGAGGACGAGTCTAAGAAAAGAAGGACTATGGCTCTTAAAATTTCTGAACTAAAGGAAGAGTCAGATGAATCTAAGGATGATAGTGATGATAAGGACATGACCCTCATTACTAAAAAATTTAAGAGATTCATGAAAGAAGAAAGTTCGGAGGAAAAAGGAAACCATTTACAAAAGGAGATGGGAATAAAGAAAAAGAAAAAGAAATTATCTGTTATGAATGCAAGAAGCTGAGACACTTTAAATCGGAATGTCCACAACTAAAGAAAGGTTCCAAAAAATTTAAGAAAAAGGCAATGATGGCTAATGGAATGATTCTGAAAGTTCCAACTCCGAAGGAGAAGAAAATAATGAAGTGGTCAATCTTTGCTTCATGGCGGACAATGAGGAGGTAAGTCCAAGTTTCCTTGATGATTTTTCATTTGAAGAATTGCATGGTGTTGGTAATTGTATCCTAAAGCCAATCATTTGATGATTGTGCTAATGTAAATTACATATAAATTGATATATTAATAAAAGTTATTTGGTAGTTTATTCATTACAATAACATCTTCTTAAAACTCCTAATAGTAATGAAGCCCTCAGGATCTTCCTTCACGATAAAGGAGGATTTATCTTTGAAGGTCCTCAAAAGAGTTCGCGACCAAATGATATACTATGACAGGGCCATAGTACTATCAATTATAGGACGTTGTATATCATATTCGTTGGTTGTCCTCTTAACCAAGGAGTGTAGAGACACTGGTATGACATAAAGGTAAAAGTGTATGAGTTCATTTCACCGAACGTGACTCATTTCTGAATACTCTGCTGTCAAGAGTTACTTCGAGAAGATATAGGTATAAGTATCCTTCAGACCTGAAGATCACAACCAGTGACTTACAAGCAACTCATTGTACTTAGGTGCCGGACCACCTGGATTTCTAATCCAGCTACGAAAGGTTACTGGGTTAAATCAAGTACTTGTAGTAGTCAGTTGTGGATCAAGATGGAATTTGACCTATACCGTTAAAAGGAGAAATGCTTGTGTTTCAATTTAGCAAGACCTTGGCCAAGGCAATTCATGTAAAAGTCACATGATCACTAAAATTGAAATCACTTTATGGATTTGCTGTTTAGAGTTGACAGGCTCTTGAGCCATCCTTAGCATTTGTGGTCAAGAGGATGAATTATACGGTAACTATTTCTTTTTCTTAGGGTTCTTGGAGTTTGCTCGGCAACTCTTCGACCTATCCGAACGTCAGGTTCCATTACTAGATGGGCACATCGATTAGTATAGAAAGTTGTTTCTATACTACCGGCTTAGGTTCAAACCTAGAGAGTTACACGCATAGAAGTTTTCTAGGATGATCTATTTGCTGATCAACGATTGATAATCGTACATGATTTAATTAATCAATTTGATTGATTGAATTATCTCAATTGGGTTAAGTTCAAGTGAATAAGATTCAATTTGGTTTAAGTCTATTAGAAGGACTAGCTAATTTCAAATATTGATTTGAAATTAGACTTGATTTGGATTTAAATAGATTCAGGACTAGACAAATTTGATTTGGGCTAGAACCATGATCTATGTAGGTTCAGTCCAATAAATTTAAATCAGCTTAAACCAAAACCCGAACCCAAACCCCTCGTAAAAAAGGATCTCACATGATGAGATAACTTGATTGAATTTTCATGTAGAATTTAATATATTAATTTAGTCTTCTCCAAACCATTTCCGTCGAAATTCTAAGTGTTAGAATTAAAGTGGAATTAATGTGCCTCTTTGAATTAATGAGACGATGGAATTCTAAGTGATTAGAATTCATATCTCTTTGGTTTTCACCGAACGTCGAAATTAAACAAAAGGTTACGTCTCTTTGGTTTTCATCAAACGTCGAAATTAAACAAAAGGTTGCGTCTCTTTGGTTTTCACCGAACGTCAGAATTAAATAAAGGTTGCGTCTCTTTGGTTTTAAACGAACGGCAGAATTCTAAGAGTTAGAATTGAGCCTATAAATTGAAGGACATCTCTCACCAGACTACAAAAACAAGATGTTATGGATTGAATTTCTAAAGAGTTAGAATAGAAAATCCTGGTGTAATTCTGGTGTCAAAAAAGATTTGGTGGATCTTGGAAGAAGATTCAAGTGGAAGGATTCAAGATCAGCAAAATTATTTTTTTCGCGAGCTAGCACTCTCGGGAATCTGATTATTCGGGGGCTTCGCGTGGACGATACTAGAGGCCGGATGATTGAACGGTTGCAGAGCACAAAGGATTTACCTACTGTTCTTAAGGTGAGTGATTTGATCCCTAGATCTTAAGGCAGGCTTCAAGACGAGTAGTATGACTTCTCATCTTGAAGATTAAGATATGATCTTAATTAATTAATTTATATGCATTATTTAGATTAAACAATCTTATAATATAATGCAAAGATATGATCTTGATGCATGTTAGATAGATTAATATGTAATCTTTAAATTTTTGCACTGATAATTGTTATCAAAATTAAAATATGCATGCCTTGGGGATTATTTCTCCTTACAAATGGTATCAGAGCCATGGTTTCGTATTGATCTAATTTATTGCATGTAAATTAATGCTCCTATTAATTTTGTAATCAAAGCTAAAATAGATCACCAGACCATTCGGTCACAGATGGATTAAAAATCCAAATTATCCATTCAATGAGGTATTCTGTGACATATTGCCGTGCGATTGTTTTATTATTGATGCTTAGTCAAAAGATAATTAAATTGATCTTTGGCATCAAAATATAGATTACACTTACTCTCAAAAGACGTTTTATATTTGATACATATTGATGTTGTATAAAAGTATGATATTTGCATGTTTAGTATAAAACATAGATATGAGATATGATGGCTTGTTGTCTATGTTATGAAACATACAAATATTTATGAGAGTCTTATTTGAATGTCAAATATTTATTCATAATTTTTTTAGATATGATCTAAATATAGGAATTATGAGTAGTTGTATAATGCAAGTGATGCATGAATGGAAATATATAAAGATGAAATATATTTAATCTTTTGGGTTAGCTAAATCAGGTCTATGATGGATAAGACCCTAAGTTTTAAATCAAATGGACTATAAGAGTATTTGATCAAATCTAAATTGATTAGATTATGTTAGGGATGCTCTAAATCAAACAATAGTTGTAGTTGATCATGTTCATATCTTTGATTAAACCAAATGGATATAGATTAGGCTCCGTGGTTGAGCATGAATCTCTTAGATGTTCAAATCAAAATTGGTTAACCATATGATGTCAAGATGAGTTGGCAAGTTGCTCTAGGATCAACGATCGAATGATTTTTAATTGGGAGCTACTCGTATTGATGCGTCTTTAACGAGTTAATGGCATATCCCTCCCATTGATCTCACTTACCTGGTCAATATGGTGAACCATTTATGATTCAGATTATTTAGCTGATTCGGGTTGACCCATGCCTGTAAGGAAATCAGTCTGACTGATTTAGGTGCCACTTAACATGACTTAATCTTATTTTATTCTACCGATTTCATAGATTCAGTGGAAGAACTTGATTAGTCAATTTATCTTCAGATTATCAAATCCTCTAAAATTATTAGGTCCTTAAAATAAAATAGTTATATGATAACTAGATTATAGCCTCCCATTAAGGTGGATGATAATAAGTCCGATGTCTTGATAATCATTGGAGGTACTCCATGCCTAGTGCTTGTTAACCATCGGAATTATCATTCATTATATGATAAGTCAGCGTAGCTATTAAATAGACAGTCAGGTGGGCCAAGCTTCACTCGGGCTTAGTTGTCTATTGATAGGTTACACTGATTATATCACTTAATGGTTGGACCTAACCAGAACTTTCAGTGGAGACACTTCATGCCTGCTAAAAAGGAATATAGGGCAAAACTGAACACTAAGAATTGTTTGGGGAAACAATTGGTTTTGAACCTACTCTTAGATGCATATGAGTTGGCCAGGCTTCACTTGGGCCTGTATGTAGTCTATGTAGATCTTAGTGCCCACTAAAGAATTAAGAATAATTCTTCGAATTGGGGTGTAGAGGCTGCCAATTTGAATAAAATGGTGGGAGAATCTTTAGAGTAAAGTTCAAGTCTTTAGACTGAATCAATTTATATACTACTAAACTTTAGTTTTCCTTGTGCAGAACATGGCCACTAATTTATCATTAAGGTCCCTATTGGATAGTGACAAGTTGAATGGTTTAAATTTCAATAGCTGGTTTAGAAAACTTAAGATCATCCTTGAGCATGAGAGGATTCTATATATTCTGAATAATCCTGCACCAGAGGTTCCTAATGCAAACACCCAAAGTTCTGAGAGAGACACTTATCAGAAGTGGCTTAGTGATAGAACTAGCGTACGTTGTATCATGCTAGCAGCAATGAACGATGAATTCGGTCACCGGTTCGAGAATACTCAGCCAGAAGAAATCATTCAAGCGTTGAATGAATCTTTTGGCACACCCGACGATGTTGAAAGGCACAAGACTAGTTGTGCTATTTTTAATGCTCGAATGAGGGATGGATCTCCTATCACTGATCATGTATTGTACATGATTGAGAAGATAGAACTCCTAAGCAAGCTCGGCTTTCCCCTACATGAGCAGTTTGGAAAAGATGCGATCCTGAATTCCTTGCCTCCATCCTTCCGACCTTTTCTTACTCATTATCGAATGACAAAGCCTGCAGTCAACTACCACAGTTTGTTGGGGTTGTTACAGAACTTTGAGAAGGATAACCAGCTCTCTAAGGGTTTGGTTAATGTGGTTGAAGGATCTAAGGTAGGACGTCAACCCTTTGGGAAAGAGAAGAATAAAAGGAATAAGAAAAATGTGCAACATACTAGGACATTTTATAAGGGGTCAGATGCAGAAGAAGAAAGTTGATAAAAGTCAAACTGAATGCTTTCACTGCAAGATGCAAGGGCACTGGAAGAGGAACTGTCCTATTTACATTGCCACTCTTGATCAAAACAGGCCAAAGAAGAAAAAGGGGCAAGATGTTGCTTAACAAGGTATTTATATGATAATACCTTGTAATTTTTCTGTATATGATAATCAGACCTGGGTATTGGATACCGGGAGTCCTTTTAACATTTGTAATTCATTGCAGGGACTATAGGTCACTAGAAGATTTGAGGACAATGAAAGATTCTTTAATGTTGGCGATGGAAGATTAGTTCCAGTTCTGGCATTAGGAGTTCTTAAATAGTTTTCAATAGAAATGTCATTATACTAAATGATTGTCATTTTTGCCCAACGTTCTTGTTGAATGTAATTTCTGTAGGCCTTCTGGCCAAAAGTCATTATGAAATTTCAATAAAGGATGTTACTTTGAATATCATTATAAATGGAGTCACTGTAATGACTGGGCATTTATCTAATGGCATTTATATATTATCACAGCCTGTAAATGTAGTGTACAAATCAAGTAAGCGCCCTAGAACAACTGATGTCACAGATATTTATCTTTGGTACCATCGGTTGGGTCATATCAATAAGAACAGATTAAACAGGTTAACTCAGGAGGGCATCCTTCGAATTGATGATTGTGAATCATTAACTACCTGTGAATTCTGTCTTCTTGGTAAAATGACCAAGTCATCTTTTACTGGAAAAGGTGAAAGAACCAAAGAGCTATTGGTCTAGTACATACTGATGTATGTTGACCAATGAGCACTTGTGCCAAAGGTGGATATTACTACTTCAATACTTTTACAGACGACCTTTCTAGGTTCGATTATGTCTATCTTATGAGACATAAATCTGAGTCGTTTGAAATGTTCAAACTATATCATAAAGAAGTAGAAAAATAAACAGAAAAATGTATTAAGACCCTTCGATCAGATCGAGGAGGCGAATACATTTCAAATGACTTTGTGACATATTTAAGGGAGAATGAGATTATCTCCCAATGGACTCCTCCTGGAACACCGCAGCATAATGGTGTGTCGAAAAGAAGGAATCGAACTCTGTTAGACATGGTTCGGTCCATGATGGATTTTGCAAGCTTGCCAATATCATTTTGGGGATATGCATTAGAATCAGCTTGTCATATTCTCAATAAGGTTCCAAGTAAGTCTGTTTCTAAAACTCCACATGAGATGTGGTATGGACATAAACTAGTTATCACCTATCTGAGAGTTTGGGGTGTCCGGCTTATGTGAAATGTGCAAAATCAGACAAACTTGAACCCAAATCTGACAATATTTTTTATCGGCTATCCGAAAGAAACCAAAAGATATTACTTCTACAATACTGAAGAACAAAAGTTGTTCATTAGTAATAGAGCATTTTTTCTTGAAAAGGAGTTCTTTAGTGAAGGAACAAATAGCTCTAATATTGAACTTGAGGAAGTTCATCTAGTAGAAGGAACAACACAAACCTTTGAACCCTTAGAATCTGAGTTGATTAGATCAAACTCAAACCCATTTTAGATGCACCATTAAGGCGATCTGGTAGAGTACCACATCAACTGGACAGATACTTAGGTTTCTTGGTCCAGAACGAGGGTCCTATTGAGCTTGATGAGAACAACGAGGATCCGATCACCTATATGGATGCAATGCAACGGACTGACTTTGATAAATGGCTTGAAGCCATGAAATCCGAACTTGATTCTATGAAGGACAATAATGTATGGACATTAGTTGACCCACTCGAAGGGATAAAACCCATAGGGTGTAAGTGGGTTTTTAAGAGGAAAAGATGCGCAGACAGAAAGGTAGAGACCTACAAAGCACGTCTTGTTACCAAGGGGTATCGTCAACGTTATGGTATTGACTATGATGAAACGTTTTCTCCTGTGGCAATGCTGAATCCATTTGGATTATGCTAGCTATAGCAGCACACTTCGATTATGAGATTTGGCAGATGGATGTTAAAACCGCTTTTCTAAATGGTAATTTAGATGAATAGGTGTATATGATACAACCTGAAGGTTTTATATCTGAAGATGAGTCTAAAGTGTGCAGGCTACAGAAGTCCATTTATGGACTTAAGCAAGCATCTAGGAGTTGGAACATACGATTTCATGATGTGATCAAATCTTATAGCTTTATTAAGAATAAAGAAGAACCTTGCATTTATAAATGGGCTAATGATTCCGTTATTGTATTTCTTGTTTATATGTGGATGATATTCTCTTAATCGGGAATGATGTCCTGCGTTACAAGGAATAAAGACATGGTTATCATCATAATTCTCCATGAAAGATCTGGGAGAAGCCTCCTACATCCTAGGGATGAAGATCTATAGAGATAGATCTAAGAGGATGCTTGGTCTATCCCAATCTACGTACATTGACACAGTGCTAAAGAGGTTAGCATGGAGAATTCCAAGAAAGGCTATCTTCCGATAGGCCATGGAATTCATCTTTCTAAGAAGGATTGTCTGACTCCTAATGAAAGAGAACGTACGAGTCGAATTCCATATGCTTCGACAGTGGATCGATTATATACACCATGACATGTACAAGACAGATGTGGCATACTCACTAGGAGTAGTGAGTAGATACCAATCTGATCCAGGAGTAAAATACTGGCAAGTTGTTAAGACAATCCTTAAGTATTTGAGAAATACTAAGGACCAATAGTTAGTCTATGGAGAATCTGATTTGAAACTTGTTGGATGTACTTATTACAGTTTCCAATCAGATTATGATGATAGCAAGAGTGTGTCAGGTTTCGTGTTTATCCTGAATGGTGGAGCTGTTTGCTG